>CAUYRT010083702.1:0-19644 GCA_963574885.1 Lepilemur ruficaudatus | reverse complement strand
GTGAAAACTTGAAAAATAGTTCATAAGGATAAAGTTTTTTCTTGACTCGTCAGGCTTACGTGTAATTTAAAGGTAAACAAATAGAAAAATGAAATTTATTGACTTCTATTCATTTAATCCACATTTCTAGAATTAAATTGTCAATATTAATTGTAACAATAAGAACATCAACAAGTAACATTTTCACGAACCAACTGCAGGGTTTTGCCCAGGTTTGGCTTCACGAGGCCCTGGGCTCAAAACTAGCGTGAGTTAAATACAACCCATGTAATAGTTAATGTTCTAAGAGGGAACTTGATAAGAGTCATTTACCCACTAATGTGCGCTGAGTTTGCTGTGTTGCCCTTTTAGACTCTAATTGTGGAACTAAGGACTTTGTCCCTCTTTTAAAATGATCTACGCAAGCAGAGATTTCCTTTGAATGGACAGTCCTTCCCAGCATAATTGCAGCAGCACATAATAGAGAGTTGCTTGAAGGAAAAAAATTAACCTTTAATCTAGTTCACTTGCTTCCATCTAGAAAACTGAAGATGACTCTGTGGATGTTCTAGTGCCTTTGCCTCACGCCACCACTCCCAGAACCACCTTTCTTAAGTCGCCCAATTAAAAGTAGGTTACACAATGTAGAAAATGAGAGTATGTGAAGAAAGGACCAAGATAATATCAAACTTCATTTTCAAATATTTCCCTCCTACAAATATTAGGATAAAGAACACCACTTTAATTAGGAAAACACGTGGGAAAACTCAAAATAAGCCCTATGTAACACGATTTGCAGAGAGATTTTCTCCAGGTGTGGAGCTTCCATGTCAATAAATCAAGACAAAGAGAACTTCTGGGATGCATTGCTACTGATTTCTTAACCAAAAATAGGGGATGGGGCACTTTATAAGGGAAATAGGATCCACTTGTACTATAACAGCAACTTGGGCCAAATGTAATCATATTTACCTATTTGCTTTCCTTCAAATATGATCTTATTTTGGTCAAGTAATGCTTTTTTCCCACATGCCACTTCAGCCTTCCTTTTTCTTCTTTGCCTAATAAATAAGTTCTCCCTCTATAGTCCCTCTATGCTCTAGGATAAGCTAGCATCCTGATAGGTGGTAGCCATGTGGACATTCATTCATTGTCCAGAATTAAATGCATTCCTAAGTGTTTTGTGCATCACCAAGCATGCTATGGCTGATGGGTGTCTCCATCCTTAACCTTTGACTTACAACTTACAAAACTGCTACCATAAAAGAGAATATTCTTTAAACTCTCATATGTACTTTGATTAATACATATTTCAAAAGGAACCTGCAAATTGAATTATCTGCCAATTTAGAAGAAATTCTCATCCCAAACTGTATATGTGTTAAAATATATATGTGTGTATATGTATATATATAATATTCACGCACACTTTTACACTTTTTCTCATTTCTTCCCATCAATTAATATTTATAGGCATATTAATTTGAAAGTCAATCTGAGACAGGGATACAATTTCTAGATAAGACAACACAGATGGTGGCATGCATTCTTGCAGACTATTTTTATATTGACTCTCTTACAGGCAATCTGTTTTTTCAGCTTTCCAATGGGTCCGTACTATAAAGAACTCCAAAAAAGAAAAGTCCACGATTCTAAAAACACTTGGCTGTGAACAGACAGTGAGCATAGCTTCTCCTCTTGCCAAGTCTCTGGGATGTAAAAAACCAAGAATATAGCCCAACATTTCCTTCCCTGTCCTGTTTAAGAACCTTGTTACCGTATTACTAGATGCTGATGTAGTCACTACCAAACTGACTCTGACAAAGCACATACATGAGCTCTGGGCTATGAGGATAATGGAAGTTTGCAACAGGGTGTGATAAAAATGTACTGGGCATGAGAGCTGTGTAATCAAGGAATGAATTAACAAACAAGATGACACAAAACAAGCAATATCACAGGGTCAAGGTTCAGGAACAATCTGCCTGCATATTGTTATCTGGAAATGATCACAAGCAGACCAGACACAAAGCCTATTTGTTAACAATGCATGTAGTAAAAGAATATGTAATCACGAGGGTAACATCAAGAGGACGGCCAGCTTCATGTCTAACCATTAATGATCGGTAATAAAAGCGGCAGTGTTTGTTCAGTGGGGTGGGGAGAGCAGTTTTCTGTTGAGGAGAACACAGCACATTTAGTCAAAAGCCATTCATCTGTGCAGGGATGGTGCCAATCTTGCCTAATTCAAAATAAATGAGTCTGGGGCTAAGCCGTGATTTTAGTCATTAAAGATGACCTATGTCAACATGTCCAGGCTTTGAATTTTGAACTGAGGTAACACAAAGGCAAAGAAAACACGTGAAATACAAATATGAAAGCATTACTAGAGATTCCGGGTTAGTGTCATTAACTAGAAATAATGCTAGCACTTAGGTTCACACGCTAACAGTTTTAATGTCACTATTTTCTAGACAAGAAGATTGAGCTCTGTTAAATAGCTAAATAATTAAAGAAGTTATTAGGAAGCCATTTTGTCATTTAAATAAGTAACTCAATTAGTAGGCAAGCTGAGCCCAGTGTAATCGCAATATGCACAGGAAACTGAAATGAATTTTATTGGTTGGGGAAAATGTTCAAACTAAATATTAACTCTATGGCTCCTTGAATTTCAACAAATCTCTGTAAAAGTGGGAACATAATACTGTGCTGTGGTATAACAGAAAAGTCAAATTTTTACAAGAAGTTTAGAAGGAAGTCTGTCCACATAAATTAGTATTCTATTTCAATATGTAACTCAACTTAACTCTAATAACATTTGGAGAAAATTTTTTTAGTTCAAGAAAATTGCCATACATAGTCTAAAATTTCTCATATTAGTGGCAAATTCATGGCACTTGAATTAGATGATCAAGTGCCAGTTGAATTAGATGATCTTGAAACATCCCACCCCAGCTTTCATGATTTAAAATAATATTTCAGTCTACTCAGATATTTACCTATCTCATTGAACAAATGCTTTCAAGAATAAAAAAATAAATCACTTAACAAATCTTTATTGAACTCTTACTAACAGCTGGGTGCTAACTATGTTAATTGCTAGGAAAAACATATCAATTTATTTAACATTATGCAATACCAAAGGATGCTGAATTTTAATTTTAAATGGAGTGTGTGTGTGAACGTGTGTGTTTGCGCCTGTGTTGCAAGACCTATAATTCTTGCTTGTTTATATTCTGTAATAAACTGAAATAAGATATCAGATAAGAGAATTTATTTTATTAATCAAATGTACTACAATGGCACTCTATGCTGTTGGTTCTTGCAAAATAGGAACATAATTTAAAAGTATTTCCTATTTTGTTAAAAATCTATCTTAAAATACAGTAAGATTTTATTCTGTAATTTTGACAATCCCGTCACTTCAGCTTTCAAGTACAAAATTAAATGACTGTGATGTTCCATAGCCAGTGGTTCAAGAAAATACATTAAAATGTTTGTATTGCTTAAAATAAAAAATGCTCAAATCAACACATAAGGCAAAGTGCTATACTATGAAATATATTTTTCCAATAAAATTACAGATATAAAAAATCAATTATCTGTTCCTTCTATAGTTAGAAGTACAAAAATGCATATGTTATTTTATTTTAGCTCTTAAATTTGTCCAAATCTACAAATCTAAGTTATGATTTAGTCTGAATTCTGTCCAAAGATTTAGAACAGTTCTGCTGTGGATGGAATCTGTTGACCCATCTCCATTAATAATGTCACCAAACATCAGTTTGTTTCCACCTGACTGGGCTCCAAAAAGGTGAGGGCAACAGAAGAGTTTGCAACCTACAGCATAATGAAATGACACCTAAGTAGAGAGCACACTGCATAGAAAGAGGCACAATGTGAATTTACCTGTGCAGCAATGCATTTGTCTACCGTCATGGAATGAAGTAATCCACAAAAGTAGATTTCCCAGATTACACTAAAGTTTTATTTAATTTTTTCTATTATGTTTCAGCCTAATCCTCATGAACTATTATATCATAAAATAATATGAACATGTAAATAATATATATTGTGAAATACTGATATTTTCAAAGGACACTGACTTACACAGAAGTGCCCAAATAGGTTGTTGAAATCTGATTACTAGCTATTGTATTGCTACTAACATATATTTGTTCCTTTAATCAGTTTCTATCTTTTAAACCCCTTCTCCCGTTTGGGGCCTTTCATTCTTGACAAGTATTGGCTTTTTTAAAACAACTGGTCCATAGAGTATAACTAAAAATTATTAAATATTTCACAGAAGTATTTTTAGAGGAATAGGAGAACATTGTGGATACAGAGATGACTATTTACTATTGATTACAGTTTTTCTCACTTGGGAGAAAGTGCTCATAAAAATGGCCGATGGCCAATGGTAGAGAAATACAGATATTTCCATAATTTTCTATTCTTAGATTATTTACAATAAGAAAAATCAAAAGCATGTTAAGGCTCAAAATACTCTAAAGAACGACTACAAAGTAATATAAGATGCTAATATTACCCTTTTATGAGGATTTATTTTTATATTCGGAACTATAGATATGAACAAAATCAATCAAATCAAACATCTGTGCAATTGTTAAATCAAGTGTCAACATACCTTGCCCTGTATGACACTGAGATGCACTAAAAATAATAAATAAATACGGTGTTCATCACATAATCTTTTCCAATGTATTCATTATAATTTTAAAGATGCTTAAATTCCATATCCAATGGATCATCAATTGTTTTCTAATATTTCAGCTCTATACTTTTCTGCTAAGCTGTTAAGTCAAGCAGCTAATGCTCTATAAAATACAGAAATACACAAGAAGGTGCATTACCAAAGTAAAACATCTTTTTTCTGTGTAAATTATTGTGCCATGTAACTGTTTCATAAACTCTAACTTGAAATTTACTTCAGAATAATAAAACATGAATCAAAATTAATGATGTTCTATAAACAAAAATAAAGATGTTCTATCTAGAAAGTCATTCTCTCTTTAAGTTGACATTCTGTATTATTGTTTTGAACTATTACGAGTATTTTGAAACTTAACTCTCATTAGCCAATCTCATTTTCAAGTTCAGGCAACCTCTCATTATCACTCAAGTATGGGCAGCAATTTGCCTAAATATAATCAATAATCATACCTGTATAAAAGTATGAATCCTAGGCCAAACAATAAAAGCCAATAAGTAAATAGTAGGCAGATGGTTGTTTTATTTTGATAAAAAGATATGAGACATGAACTATTAAGCACTAAATAACAGCATTAAAATGTATCAAACACAACCTAATAAAAATACAAGGAGAAACCCGCCGAACTATAAGTATAGTGGGAGACATATTCCTATCAGTCTATAGCATTAAATGCATATGTGAAGACAATTACTAACATTTTACACATATACACATATTTCCTACAAAGAATATAGTGTACTTTCAAACGTCTCTAGCATATTTATAAAAAGTAAACAGTATTTTGTAAACTTTGGAAAATTTGTAATTTTTTTTAATTCCAGTGGCAGTTCAGAGAAAAACTCAATAAATATTTTAAAGAGTAAAGTACACACTCTGACAATAATGCTATAAAATTAGAAATTAACAATAAAGTTTTATTTTCTGTTTTTTTTTCCACTGAGTCTTGAGGAATTAATAAAGTTTTAAATAAAAGGCTCTGACTACTTTTTAAAAAGCAAAACTATGGTCTTATATAACAAACATTTGGTCCAACAGGAAATAAAGCTAAGAACAATCAATTTCTTCAACCAACATTTATTAGGCTCCTACTATATGCCAAGAACTATTCTTTGAAGTCACAAAGAATGAGAAATTGTCGATGTCTTCATGGGAATTAAAGTCTAACAAATGAAAAGAAGCATAAAATAAGCAATTAAGCAAGAATAAAGTGTGTCATGCATGCTCTGACAGAATGTATACGGATTATGGTGAGTATCCAAGGCAATGATGGTTTAATTCTACATTGGCTAGGGGATAAAGTTCATGAGGAAAGTAACCTTTGAAATAATTTGCCTTGAAATATGAAGAGTGTTAAGCAGACTGTGGGGCTTAGTGGCTTGATATGGGAATCCTAAGCAGTGAAAAAAGATACAAATCATTCTGGCAAGGTCGAGAATGATGTGATGCTTATCTGAGTCTTAAAGGATGAGCAGGATATTCAGCAAGTACACAAAAGAGCAAAGATTGAGGGAAGGATATATGTAAAGTCAAAAATTTTATGGTTTATTTGAGAAATGCCAGTAAGTTATGATGAGTGAAGTAGCTTTGATGAACTTGTGCAGTAAAATTAGAAGATGAAGTGATAGGAAACAGATAATAAAAACCTCTGAGTATCATATTTAGGAAACTAGACTTCCTCCTGTAGGCACGGTGAACATCCCACAACCTGCACATATCATCAATATCTGTTATTGAATCAATGTATTAGTTATCTCTTGCTGTGTAACTAATTACCCCAAACCTTAGCAGCTTAAAATACCAAACATTCACCATCTCACAGAGTTTGAGGGGCATGAATCTGGGGGTGGTTGGCAGGGCAGTTACAGCTCAGAGTCTCTCAGGAGGTTGTAGTTAGGTTGCCTTCCAGTGAGGCAGTCATCTCAAGGTTTGTGCCTGGAGGTTACGCTTTCAATCTCACTCATGCAGCTATTAGCAGGAAGCTTCAGTTCCTCCCAATGTGGGCCCCTCCACAGAGCTGCTCACAATAGGGCTTCCTCCAGAGTAAGTGATCTGGAAGGTGGAGGGGGAAAACACCCAAGATGGAAATTGCAGTCATTCTTAACCTCGGAAGAAAGATTACCATTCCTTCAGCCATCAGCCATATGCCATATACCAAACAACATACAACACAGGAGACAACTGCAAAAGAGTGTGAGTATCAGAAGGCAGAGATCATTGGCGGTTATTTTGCAATAAACAGTCCCAAGGCAACAACTTCTTCTGGAGAACAAGGATGAGGAGAATGCTGTCAGTGGGAACAAATCAGATCAAAAGTGATTATTGGTTTTCACTCTGGCCAAGATGGAGGAACCAAATTTATCTTCTCATATGAAAAAATAAAAAACTTTTACAAAACAGATAAAATAAATGAATAACAGTTTTCAGGAGATCAGGAAAAGGATAATGATTCCTGAGAGATAAAAAATAAATGATAGGAGTTTTAAGATTGCCCAGGTTACTGCCTAGAGAAAGTTTCTTGGGAATATCACAAAAGGAGGAACCAACACAGAGTCCAGTAGTCATTCAGACTTGAGAAGGTGGAGCTGGGATGTTGGTGAATTCAAGGTGGCTAGAGTTTGCTCGTCAGAGTACTGAGAAAGAAAGAACTGCACAGAGATACAGCGTCAGAGATATTCAGAGGTTCCTTTCTAAAGGAGGTTCCTCTTTGAGTTTTCAGCTAAGTGCTGATCGTGCATGTGAGGAAACTATCTGAGACTGGGGACGGAAACACCTGAAAGAATTAGAAGGAACAGTACCTGGACTTCACACAAAACCAGGAATAATTATTGTTCCCACAAGCCAAAATGAAAACCCTAATCATTTATAAAACATTGGGTAGAATACTTGGAAAAATTTTTGCCTCAAATAGTAGGTAGAAATTAGGCCAAGACCACACACTGCTCTGATATCACCTAACCAAACTTTAAAATAAAGACTGTGTTACTGCCTCCAAGTAACTTAATGGCATCCCCCCAAAAAATGCAAGAATATTTATAGAAATACAAAAACATCCAGCATCCAAGAAGGTAAAATTCTAATCAAAAACTATGAGGCATGTAAAAGGGGAGAAAATGACACATAATTATTAATAAGAAGGAAAAAATTAACCAATCAAAACCAGCCCAGAAATTGCACAGATGATAGAATTAGTAGACAAAGAAAACAAAATTAGTAGAGAAGAGCACTAAAACAGTTACTTTATGTTCAAAAAGCTTGAAAAACATTAAACATGTTAAGTAGAGACATAAAAGATATTTAAAAGATCCAAATCAAGCTTCTAGAAATAAAAACTAAAGTGTCTGAGATGAAATATATATATACTAAGTATATATTGGATGGAATTAATGACAGAATAGACATTACAAAAGAAACTACAGTTGGTCCTTTAACAACATGAGTTTGAACTGCACAAGTCCACTTGTACATGGATTCTTTTTCAATAAATGTATTGAAAAAATTTTTGGAGATTTGTAACAATTTGAAAAAAACTTACAAATGAACGGTGTAGCCTAGAAATATTGAAAAAACTCATAAAAATGTACGTATGTCACAAATACATAAAACATATGTAGATAATTGTCTTATCATTTACTAACATAAAATACACAAAAATCCATTATAAAAAATCAAAATTTATCAAAACTTACAAACACAAACTACATAGTGCCACTGGAAGTCAAGAGAAATGCAAAGCTGCGGTATTAAATCTTAACTGCATAAAATTAGCTGTAGTACATACTGTACTACCATAGTAATTTTGTAGTCACCTCCTGTTGCTATTGCAATGAGCTCAAGCTTTGCAAGTATCTGCTTAAAATGTTGTTACGCTAATCACCTCCATGTGAGCAGTTCCTTTCTTGTAAACTGCATATTGCAGTGAAAAGTGATCTCTCGCATTTGTCCTGTATCTTTCATCATGGTTAGTGCAATACCGTAAAGCTTGAATAACACCATGGGACCCATACAAAGTGCTGCAAGTGATGTTGGAAGTGCTCCCAAGTAGTACAGAAAAGCTATGACATTACAAGAAAAAGCTGAATTGCTATCACACTTTGCTGTGTTATTTTAATGGTTGCTTTGGTTATTTAACTTAACACAGTCAATCTTCAAGTGATTATATTATTTCATATTCATATATAAGAATCTTTTAACAGTATACTTCCATTTCTTCACTTCTGGCCCTTGTGCTTTAGTGATCATACATTTAACTTCTACTTATGTTATAAATTCTACAATTTGGTCTTCAATTTTCTGGAAGAGTTTGTGTAGAATTGGTAATTTTCTGTCTTAAATGCTAGTTATTTAATAGAATTCACCAATGAAGTCATCCAGACATGGCGTTTTCTTTGTGAGAGAGTTTTTAACTAAAAGTTCATTGCTTTAATAGAGAGCTATTCAGGTTATCTATTTCTTCTTGAATTATATTTAGTAGTTCGTGCCTTTCAAGAAATTTGTATATTTTATTTAAGTTGTTGAGTTTATAGACATAAACTTGTACATATTTCTTTATTTACTTTTAATAAAGGATGTATTTATGTGGGAATTGGCAAATGCTACAAATTAGGCTTTTATTGATTTACATATTTTTGGTGAGCCAGTTGTTAAACACTTTACTAGACATGAGGATGAAGCTGTCAGAGGCAAGTCCTGACCTGCTGGGTAATGAGTACAGGAGCTCCTTACTGTCAGCCCCAAGCTAACTTATAGTTACAGTTCTGCAAATCTGTAACATTTACAAAATCTCTTAGTCACCAAAAAGAGTGGTAATCTGACATGTTATTTTAAAAACAATTTTATAATAATTATAATAAAATAATAAAATGTACTGTGTAAGAACTCTAGCAATTAGATTGTAAATATGATTCAAGCTTTTACTTCAAATTTCTGAAATCCTCTTTCAAAAGTCATATTCCCTTAGAACTATCCAAATCACTAGTCCTTAGTTCTGACTTCCAAATTTAGACAAAATCTAAGTTCTGCAGGTGCTGTTATTGAGTGTTTTGGCTGCAGATTCACCACCTGTAAATATTTCAAGAGATTCTGAAAGCACAGTATGCTTCAAAACAACCACCTAGGCAAAACTGAACCTTTGCAGAGCCTAAAAGAAATTAGAGAATAGATATAAAAGAAACACAACATTCTCCCTTTTTTCCTTTGGAAATCTATATTGGAGATTGGGAATATACTTACATTCTCTAAAGAATCTGAAGTGAAATGGAATTAATAAGAGTAGGAAGCCCAATTAAAATTGTTATTGCACAAAATTTTCTGAATCAGTTATAGGATTCACAATGTTTTAAACTACCAAATTTGGAACACGAACATTTAACAATTTAATGAAATAATCAGTAAAATAGCCATATCATTATATGATTCTCAAATTAAATGTGGAATATAAGATATCTTTTCTAAGAAATAAAAGCCTGGCCGGACGCGGTGGCTCACGCCTGTAATCCTAGCACTCTGGGAGGCCAAGGTGGGAGAATCGTTTCAGCTCAGGAGTTGGAGACCAGCCTGAGCAAGAGCGAGACCCCGTCTCTACTATAAATAGAAAGAAATTAATTGGCCAACTAAAAATATATATTTCTAAAAATATATAGAAAAAATTAGCCGGGCATGGTGGTGCATGCCTGTAGTCCCAGCTACTCAGGAGGCTGAGGCAGTAGGATCGCTTGAGACCAGGAGTTTGAGGTTGCTGTGAGCTAGGCTTATGCCACGGCACTCTAGCCAGGGCAGAGTGAGACTCTGTCTCAAAAAAGAAAGAAAGAAATAAAAGCCTATCTATATTATAAGGAGTAAAAGTTTTTTTCACCAAAAAGAGGCAATGCGTCTGTTTGAGGTTAATATTCAATAAATAGCAAATTATGATCTGGGTGACAATAGAAAATTACAATACTGAATCTAAAATATACCTCAAAATTTCAAATAATGGAGAATATAATCATAATACAAAGATAAATTTGCTTTAAATGTCAATGCAACTTGATGCAGACCAATTAATTTTGTGCCCAGAGATCCTTTATTTCTTTTCTGTTTGCAGTAAAAGCAGAGATTACTTTAAATCACAGATGTCAATGTGCTATTATCCGATGGATCTGTTTCATCCAAGGAGAGATCAAGGATTGATTAAATTTTTAACCATAACATTCTAAGGAACAAAAATAATGAAAATTAAAAAGAAAAAAGTTTCTCAGAGCAGTCATGTTCTCCCAGGGATCCACCAGAAATAACACTGGTTTGTGACTTGCCAACCTAAGTTGCAAGCAGACCCTGAAACAGCCCTATAACTCAGCTCCAGCGCCTCTCAGCTGCAGCCTCAGAACAGGCTTACCCACCAGGCTGCTAGCAGTCACACCCATTCATGCCCCAGGAGGCAGGCTTGCCAACCTCAATCCCACAGCAGATCCTGAAATGGACCTATAAATTGGCTCCAGCTCCTCTCAGCAGAAGTCTGAAATTATCTGTACTCACACAGGGACATGCTGGAAGTCACACCCATCCAAGTCCCAGTAGGTAGGCTTGCCATACTCAGTCCCACAGAAAATCCTGAAGCAGCCCTGTAACTCAACTCCAGCCCCATTCATCTATGGTCCAGTAGAAGTCCTGCTTGCCCAGGAACTCACCAGAAGGCACATCCATCTGGAGGCCTCTGGAAGCAGGACTGCAAACCTCAGTCTTAGGTCTGGACCCTGAAGCAGGCCTGTGTCTCAGTTGAACTTTCTCAGCTTCAGTCCAGGACCAGTCCAATTTGCCCAAAGACCTACCCAGTAACCCAGTGGAAACTCTCCTAGAGACTCAGAGGGAGCCATATCTGTCTACACACCTACTAACAGTCTTGCCATTAGCAGAACCAGCTGCAGACCCTGAAGGAGACCCTGGTCTCAGTACCAGCCCTACTGGCCAAGATTCTGGAGGCAGTCCAATATTCTCAGGGACCAAACAGGATCCATATCTACTTGAGCCTCTGGTAACATGTCAGGCCTGCCAAACATGGACACTACTGTGGAACCAGCAGCAGCTATGTGACCCAGCTCCAACCCGACTCAACTGTGATCCCAGAGGCAATCTTAACAGCCTGGGCACATAACAGGAGAGGAGGGTCTTTAGCTGCCAAAATCAGCCTGTAACAACTGAAAGAAATGTTTGCTGCTTCAAGTGCACAGACAACAACACAAGGCTACATGAATAAGAAAAAGAACCAGGCAAACATGACACCATCAAAGGAAACTAATAAAGCTTCAGTAACTAACCACAAAGAAATGGAGATCTATGAATTTCATGAAAAAAAACTTAAATAATCATCTTAAGCTCGATGAGATACAAGAGAACACAGAGAGCCACACAATATCAGGAAAGCAGTGCATGAACAGAAAATTTTAATATAGAAATAAAAACCATAAAAAAGAACCAAACAGAGATCCTGGAGCTAAAGCATACAATGACAAAACTAAAAAAATACAATAGAGAATTTCAAAGGCAAACTCAACCAGGCAGAAGAAAGAATCAGTGAACTCAAAGACAGGTCATTTAAAATTAGCCAATTACAGAAACAAAAAGAAAAAGAGCTCTTGTTATGACAGGAGGCTCATTTGTCATCTGTGGAAAATGTATCTTGCTCTTGCTCTATAAATCTATCTTGCTGTTCCTCAATAAATTTTGTTTCATGCTTAAAAAAAGGAATAAAAATGAGTAAAGAAAGCATACAAGACCAACGGGACACCATCAAATGAACAAATATATGAATTATGGGAATTTCCAAAGAAGAAGAGAGAAAGAAAGGGGCAGAAACCTTATTTATGGAAATAATAGCTTAGAACTTCCCAAATCTGGAAGAGATATGGGTATCCTGATTAAAGAATGGCAAAGGATCCCAAGTAGGATTAACCCAAAGAAAAATACACCAAAACACATTGTAACCAAATTTTCAAAAGTCGAAGACAAGGAGAGAATCTTGACAGCAATAAGAGAAAAGAGACTCATCACATATAAAGGAAACTCCATAAGGATATCGGCCAACTTCTCAAAAGAAACCTTGCATGCCAGGAAAGAATGGGTGCTATATGCAAATTCTGAAAGAAAAAAAAGCCAACCAAAAATATCATATCCACCAATGCTATCATTCAGAAATGAAGGAGAGATAAAGACATTCCCAGACAAACAAAAGCTGAGGGAGGTCATCACCATTAGACCTCCCTTACAAGAAATGCGAAAGGAAGGTCTTAACATTAAAATTAAAAAGATGCTAAGTAACAACACAGAAAGAAAAAACAAATGGAAAGATAGAACTCAAAGGTAAAGGTAAATATTTAGGCAAACTCTGAATACTCTAATACTGTAATGCTGGTATGTAAATCACTCTTCACTCTAGATTAAAAGAAGACAAGAGTATTAAAGTATTAAAGCTAACTATAGCTATAATAATTTGTTAATGGATAACTGTTATAAAAATATGTAAAGTGTGACATTAATAGCATAAAATGTGAAGTAAGACTGTTGAGACTCTTTATGTGGTTGAAGTTAAGTTGTTATCAGCTTAAAATATAATATAAAAATATGTTTTATGTAAACCCCATGGTAAAGATAAGAACCTCTAGTAGACACATAAAGGAGAAAGAAAGAAATCAAAGCATATCACTACAAAAACCCATCAACAAATCACAAGGAAAGAGAGCAAGAGAGGAAAAAAATCTACAAAACATTCAGAAAACAATAAAATGGAAATAGTAATCTCTACTTATCAATAATTACTATAAATATATTAAATTCTTCAATCAAAAAACATGTAACAGTTGAATGGTTAAAAAACAAGATCTAACCAACCATATACTGCCTACAAGAGACTCACTTTAGTCTTAAGGACACACATAGGTGGAAATCGAAAGGATGGGAAAAAAGATATTCCATGCAAATGGAAACCAAAAGAAAGCAGTGTTGGCTATACTTACATCAGACAAAATAGACTTTTAGTCAAAATCTGTCACAAGAGACAAAGAGGTCAATATATAATGATAAAGCAGTCAATTCATCAAGAGAATATGCCAATTGCAAATATGTATGTAGTCATCAATAAAACTAAATACACAAAGCAAATATTAACAGAACTGAAGGGAGAGATAGAAGAAATGCAATAATAGGCCATTTCAGTACCACACTTTCAACAATGGATAAATCAACCAAACAGAAAATCTTTAAGGAAATAGAAGACTTGAATAACACTACGGAACAAATGCACCTAACAAATAGAGAACATTCCATCCCACAACAGCATAGTGCACATACTTTTCAAATATACACAGAATGTTCTCCAGCATCGATCAGATATTAGGCCTCAAAACAAGTCTTAACACACTTAAGAAGATTGAAATCATATTAAGTATCTTTTCCAGCCATACTGGTATAAAACTATAAATTAATAACAGGAGGGATTTTGGAAAATTAACAAATATGTGGAAATTAACACATATTAAACAATCAATAGGTCAAAGAAGAAATCAAAAGGGAAATCAAAAAGTATTTTGATACAAACAGAAATGAAAACACAACATACCAAAACATATGGGACGCAGCAAAAGCAGTTCTAAGATGGAAGTTCATAGCAATAAATGCATACATTTAAAAAAAAGTCACAAATAAACAACTTAAAAATGAGCAGGCCAAGCTCATTGTCTTATACCTATAATCGCAACATTTTGGGAGGCCAAGGCAGCAGGATAACTTAAGGCCAGGAGTTCAAGACCAGCCTGGTCAATATAGTGAGACCTCATCTCTACAAAAAATTTAAAAATCAGCTAGGCATAATGACACACGCCTATAATTAGCTACTCAAGAGGCTGAGGTGGAGGTACCTCAAAGAACTAAAAGCAGAAGTACCATTTGATCCAGCAATCCCACTACCGGGTATTTACCCAAAGGAAAAAAAGACATTCTATAATAAAGATATATGCACTCAAATGTTCGTAGCAGCACAATTCACAATTGCAAAGTGCCCATCAATACATGAGTGGATTAATAAAATGTGGTATATGTATACCATGGAGTTCTACTCAGCCACAAAAAACAATGATGATCTAGCACCTTTTGTATTATCCTGGATAGAGCTGGACCCTAACCCCAACCCTAACCCTAACCCTAACCCTCTTAGGGTTAACACAAGAGAATGGAAAAACAAGCACCACATGTACTCACCATCAAATTGGTATTAACTGATCAACACTTATGTGCACATATAGTAGTAACATTCATGGGATGTCCAACAGGAGGGGGTGGGGAGAAGGGGATGGGTGTACATGCACTTGTTGGGTGCAGTGCGCATTGTCTGGGAGATGGACATGCTTGAAACTCTGGCTCAGGTGGGGCAAAGGCAATATATGTAAGCTAAACATTTGTACCCCTGTAGTATGCTGAAATTTTTTTTAAAATTTTAAAAATTTTAAAAATGCAATCTGAATTTCCTTCCAACTCACTAAGCTTGTCCCGTGATCTGGACTAAATGATAGCTAAGATATCCTTAACAAATATATTTTATAAACTGGGCCTTTAATGTAAAGCTAGGCTATAAACACATACTTACAAGATTTAGGCTAAGAGATCAAGTAAATGAGAAATGTCTCCTGTAATAATTTGATGATAGTTCCTTTGATGATCTCAGAGAATGTTAAGCCAATACCGACCAGTCTTTGATTGACCACAACCACCTACCGGCTTCACATCATTTTCAGCATCTCCTTCCCCAGCAAAATGCTGCAGGCACAAAACATGGAACCAAGGAACTGTCCTGAGCTAAGGCAGTGTCCCCTTTTATTTTAGGAACAATTTCTTTCAAATATTCTATTACCATCTAAAGACAGGCCAGAAGAACACATTTTCAGCTCTCGCCAAACCTCACCAAGGATTGTACCAAATTTTTCACGGGCATCTTAACTTATCTTTGCATGGAATGTAAGCACAAGGTGTCTGTTAGCTCCTTTCATTTCACTTGGCAGTAAAGTATTCGAAGGGCAAGAGAGAAGGATGAGAAGCAATAAAAGACTGCAAAGAAACACAATCAGGTTTTAATATGCAGAATTTGGATGACTTGTAGTTTTATATTGCTAGGCTTTAAGAGAATTACCATATAATGATTGATACTGTGGGGAAATCATCAGGATATGAAATTAATTTCTTAGCCTGGAACTTTAATTTGGCACATGAAGAATTAAGACACAACTAAAATCAAATGTCTTTTATTAGCCATAATTCTCCTCAGTAAAAATTACTTTTTTTGAGTACTCCCACTCCTGTCAGCCAACCCCCATCTCCACTCAAGTGTTGATTCACAACACGGTGTCACCACTTACCTTTATTTTTAAACTGAAAGAATGCCTTAATCAAACCCAATTTCATTTGTCACTCCTATCTACAGAGTCATGCCAAGAATAAAAAATAATACTGGGGAGCCCTGTCCTACTAGAGACTTAGTTAAACATATTTTCACTAAGAAGTATCTTATACCAGGATAAAGAAGAAAAGATTTAAGGATACTATCACCAAATTATCAAAGTCTAATTTCAGTCTTCAAGGATAACTTTTCCTGCACAAGACAGATACTTTTATGCCCCCATGTTTTAAAGCCAACTGTCCCCTCAGCCCCAGGATCCCCCATTCTCACCCCCAGTGTCATTAAACACACGTCTCATTCTTTAAAGCCCAGTCCAAAGGCCACCTCCTTCCTGGAAACATCCTGTCACCAGATTACAGGTCACTCTAGTTTCCACTGCTGTCCTTCCCTTCACTGGTCATGGCCTAAACCTAGGGATCCAAGAGAAGTAATTTGAGTGTGATGCCGTTCATTAAGAGCTTAGGGGAAGATACCTTATATCATATTATAAGCCAGAAAAGAAAGACAGGTAAAGGCTGCTTTAGCATAATAAAGCCAAGTCATTCCTGAGAAGTATTAGGAAGAAATATTTTAATGTATATTAAGATAATAGTTAATTAATTTATTAAAATATTAATTTTTCATTTAAATGTGGAAGAAAATAATCAAATTTCTGATAAAGAAGCACTGATAATCAGGCAATGCAGAAAGTCAGCTGGCAAACAGTAGAAACCCCTTGTGATGTCTCTCCCTCCCCCAGTGCTGCCCCCATTCACGGGATCGTCCTCACCCCTCCGCTCTGCGCGGCCAACAGAGCTGAGCAGAAGACAGGGTCCAGCATCCATTGACAATGCAGCCGGTGAAATCAACAAAACACTGGGAGATAACACGTAGAATGAGACTCATATATATGAGAGGACAGAAGGGAGACACAGGAAACATTCCCAACTAGAGCCAGGACAACAAAAGGGCACTGAGGACACCTACAGGGAAGAAGTTAAAGAGAAAATAAAAGGGGCAAGGAAGAATTGGGGAACAGCCCTCAAGGGCATGCAGCATCCAGGATGAGGAAGGTTAAAGACCTCACTGGGGTCATCTAATTGGCCTCCTCCCTAAGGGTCACTGGACATAGGAGCGTAAGCCACAGAAAGGAACTCTACAAGACAACCAGCCAGACTAACTGCCTGACCCCTCCAAACCCCATGCCACAAAAGGAAACGGCTCCTCATGGTTTGCACTTCCGTTGGACATTCATGACTTTTTTCTGTACTTGTTTATTTTCTTTTCTCTCTCCCCAAACTTACAGAAAACATTTTATCTTTTGCTCTTGATGTCATACCCAGTCCTTTGCCCATAGTAGTTTATAGAGGACACTGTTCACTGCCCACCCACGTCCAGTGCCTTCTTCCTCCATCCAAGTGGAAGCCTGACTTTATTCAGGCAACACCCCTTCCCAACTCCAGTGGGGCCGTCCACTGGGAAAGGATGAACAGTGTGTAGGCCTGAGTTCATCCTTTGGGGCTGAGTTTATATTTAGTCCTTTTAATGACTTATGAATTCATCAGTGGTGCTAACTCAGATCCTAAAGCCCTAAATTACAGGTTTGAAGGCATTTATCATCTCCTCTCCCTGGGAATAAAATTTGATTATTCCAGCCGTAAGGATAATAGCTCCCCAGCCTGAAATGCTCACCAGTGACGGAACTCAACAATTACCAAATCGTAGGTACGCCCACCTGCAAGCCTGACATGTTCCTTCCATGTATTTGTCTCTTTCTTTCTTCTCTTTCTGTGCTCCGGTCTCTTCTTCTTGAGGGACAGTCTCTTCTCCATCTCTGTCTTCTGCTGCTGTATCTACTTTGTGATTCATTCTTCCCACTCAATTTTCATTTATTTCTTCTCATTCACCAGAATATCAGACTTAAGTATTTATGTATTTATTTTTGTTAATAAAGCTTTTTTTCCTGTTTTTTAAAGCAAATGAATTGAACATTTTGTCTGTTTTTGAAAATCTGATAAATTGATTTCTTTTGTTTAAAAGAATTATCAATTGATTTTTTTTTTGCCAAGAATCAAGAATACTCTATGAAAAAAATTATTCAAAAGAAACATATCCCTTAGGCTAATATCCAAAATATGTAAGAAACTCAAACAACTTGATAGCAAAAAACAAATAATTTGATTAAAAGTGGGCAAAAGACCTTAACAGAGATTTCTCAAAAAAAGAACGCACAAATGGTCAACAGGTATATGAAAAAATGCTCAACATCACTAATCATCAGAGAAATGCAAATCAAAACCACAATGATATACCGTCTCACTCCAGTTAGAATAGCTACTATCAAAAAGACAAAAGATAACAAGTGCTGGCAAGGATATGCAGAAAAGGGAACACTTACACACTGTTAGTGGGAATGTAAATTAGTACAGCCATTATGGAAAACAGTATAAGCGTTCGGCAAAAAATTAAAAATTGATCCAGCAATCCCATTACTGGGGTGTGTGCGTGTGTATATGCATGTATATATATATATATATATATATATAAAATCTCCAAAGGAAGTGAAATCAGTATGTCAAAGAGATATCTGCACTCCCTTGGTTATTGTAGCAATAGTCACAACAGCCAGGATATGGAATCAACATAAGTAATCATCAGTGGATGAAAGCTTAAAGAAATTGCACAATGGAATACTATTCAGTTATAAAAAAGCATGAAATCAATCATTTGCAACAACATGAGTGAACCTGGAAGACATTATGTTAGGTGAAATAAGCCGGGCTCAGAAAGACAAATACTGTATGATCTCTGGTTCCCAGAGGCCGGGGAGGGTAGGAAGAAGGGGAGAATGGGGAGACATTGGTCAATGGGTACAAAGTTATAGTTAGATAGAAGGAAAATGTTCTCGTATCCTATTGTACAGTAGAGTGACTAGTTAAAATTAATGTATATTTCAAAATAGCTAGAAGAGAGGACTTTTTTCTCACTAAAAAGAAATGGTGCTTGAGTGATGAATATGCTAATTACCCTGATTTGATCATTACAGAGTGTACATACATATCAAAACATCACATTGTACCCCATAAATATGTATAATTATTATGTGTCAATAAAAAATTTTAAAGAAACGTATTACCTTGGCAGAAGTGCCAGCAAGTCCACTATTATTTTATATAGGCATAAGGTATCCAAGAAAAGTTATCTAATTTATCTAATCTTATGTTAAAAATTCATTTTAAAATTTAAAAATTACCATAGTTTAAACCAATTATTCTTTTTTTTTCCCCTGGATCTAACATTTTATTTTATTTTATTTTATTTTTTGCCTTAAAACAACATAAATTTATTCTTTCACAGTTCTGGCAACCAGAGGCTGAAATCGAGGCACCATGATTCCAAAGTCTCTCGGAAAGAATCCTTCTTTGCCTCTTTCAGCTTCTGGTGGTTCCTGCTGTTCCTTGGCTTGTGACAGCATAACTCTGCGTCCATCCTCACATGGACTTCTTCCTTGTGTCTCTGTGTGTTCAAATCTTTC
>CAUYRT010083697.1:0-62336 GCA_963574885.1 Lepilemur ruficaudatus | reverse complement strand
GTCAAAGGGTAGAAACTTTCAGTTATAAGATGAACAAGTGCTGGGTATCTATTGTACAGTATGGGTAGTCATAGATGTATTAATTAATTTGATTGTGCTAATCATTATACAATGCATACACATATCACATCATCACATTGCCTACCTTGGATATATTTAATCTTTATTTGACAATTAAATATTTAAAAATCAAAGCCAAAATAAAATAAAATGACATTTTTGCAACAGCTTCCTAACTGGTCTCTTAGCATCCACTGCTATTGCTTTGTTTCAGTATTCTCTCCAGACAGTAACATGGCAGATCTTCTTAAAATGTGATATATATCAAACCACTACTCTGCTTACTGGTATGTTATACCAGCTGGGTTTCTGCTCTGGTTGTCATCAAGTATGTCTTACTTGTTAATTTTTTTTTTAAATATCAGCCCTTGCCAGGGCCCAGTTTCACATTCATACTAAACTGGAAAATGACCACAACTTGATATCTTGTGAAGACTCTCTTCTAGACAGTGAAATTGGTCTCAGAATGAGAGAGAATGCTGCAATATGACTGCATGTTCAAGATTTTCATGTGCAGCACAGGTTGCCATAACACAAAGTAGAAAATATTTAGCAGAAACAAGGCTCATACTTTCAAGGGTCAAAGCTGTCATTCCAGCAACATTCACTACTATGTCCTTGAGCCTCAGTTCCCTAAAGACATGAGCTCTTTCAAACCACTGCCACACTCATCTTTGGGTATTTCCTCTGTAGCCAGGGCTGAGCTAGAGCATCCTGCTTCTCCTCGAGCTCTGTGTGGAGTGGGGTGAGTGAGGAGCATGGCATGGCAGAAACACTGCAGTTGGTACATCAGCACAGCCCAATTCTCTTCTCATTGCAGATGCCTATGTCCAGCGCTACCAAATGTAAAAGGAACAGATATGGATAATATTTTAGTTGTGATTAGTGCTAGATAACGTTGAAAATGATGTATTTATCTAAGTTCTCAAATGACATCACAAATGTGAGCAATCATGAAAAATTCCCAACAAAAGGTAAGGCAGCTTGATCAACCCTGGAGCCCTTATTGACATTTGCGCTATATTCAATATAAATAGATTCTCAATGTATCATTTCATGTGTGGCTAATCATATTGCTGCTGTTGGAAAGATTGGACATCCCATTTTAAAATTCTGTAATACATGCTCATATAACTAGATTCATGTCTAGTTATATGAGATGAACAAGCAATTTGTTGTTTGGGGTGGTCATGATTATTCTACAGTGATTCTGAATCAGTATGATGGATAGTCATATTACAAAGGTGCACTGATTAGTATGATTACTTATTTACCATTCTTTGTTTATTTGCCATTCATCAACTTACTGGCCCTGAGCTCCTACTTTGTGCCATCTTTAAATGTCATTATAGATCATGTTAGTCAGAATTATAGAAAAAATATTAATACTTAATCCTATCGTAGGTGCTGTGGGGTTGTCCTGTAGCATCCTGCCCCATGATTGTCCTGGATTTATGTGAACACTGCAGGAGAAAGAAATCTCCACTCCAACAGTTGGATCCATTCTATTTCCAAACTACTATCATTCTTTTATATTTTATTTTTTAAAGTCACAACATTAATTATGTGGCCCTGAGTTAATTTCCCAGGATGAAAATGAGCTACTTGCATGATTTAATGTATTCTGGGGGTCACAAACTCAAATACCTTCACTGCTATGTAATTAATGTTATTTTAGTAAAACAGACTGGATATAAAGCAACATGGAAGGATGAGGACTGTGGCAAATCTCTTTGGTTCCATGTGGCTAAACAAAATGCATGTGCTTTCATATTCCCTTTCTTACCAGTTTATCACTATGACTCCATGTTTTTATTGGAGTATGTCTCTTTTGCCCTGTCTAATTACATTTTCTGAATGACTTGCTGATGGCAATACATAGAGGACTGCTTCCTTTTCCCAGCATAAAGGGATTACACTTTTAGAATTTTCCACATGATGATCTCATACTTTTTTTTTTCCTGTTCAGTTATAATTTAGGAGGAGAAATCAATCTCCTAGGAACAGTCTCAGATTCCCTCCAGAAAACTTGTGGAGGGGAGAGTGTTGTTAAAAAGTTACAAGTTTACTTTAACAAGCTTGACTTTAGACTGTTAGGCATGTGGGATCCCATCCCTGAGTAACCTATTTGTACCTTGGTCTCTAAGAGAAGTAGGTCAGTCAACTTTTAATGATGTCCTCCGAGATGTAGTTACCTGCTCAGGTGTAAATATTATAGTGCGTTTTATATTCCTGTGGGAGGAGATTACCAAAGTAGGACATAACAAGTAGAAAAGAAATAATGTCTTCCTATGTTGGTTGCCCTCTTTGGAAGCACCATGTTTTACACGGTTAAAGGTCATATAGAACTGAAAATTGTCTTTATCTATTTGCTAAACAGATGGATAGGAAAGTCTTGACAGGTCTTTTAACAGTCCAAAAAATGGAGCTATAGGGTGTGATAATGGGAAGTGTATGAATTTTTGAGTCTATCTAGTTGTGCTCCAGTCCTCACCATGCCACTTCATAGCCGTACGAACTAGGGCAATTCATATAACTTTTTTGACTCCACATTTCTTATTGTATAAAATCATGTATATCTTTAAGTTTTTATTAGGATTAAATGTATCTGTGACATAAGTGATATTTAATGTGTTTTCTTCCCTGAGCTCCAGAAAACGTTAGTCACTGAAGTGGTTGCTTCAATTTTAATTATTTGCCACAAGGAAAAGATTTCTTCCTTCCTTTTCCAACTTCTCTGGAAACCTCATGGATGTTGTTCAGAGTTAGTCAAAAAAATTTCCTATCTGGGCTCAGGAAAATAATTCCTCTTTTATCTTTGTTTACAGTCCTACTGATCCTATGATAACATTGGACTTAAACCACCGGTAACTCTCCAGTCTGTCCTTAGAGGATCCATTCTTGAGTTCATTGGGTGGCATCCCTCTCATCCATAGTAATAGCTCTGATACCTTTGCTGTCAGTATCTCCAGTTTCCTTCCTTAGAGTTAGTGTATTCCCTTTTAGGCATTTTGAGGCTCTCCATTTTGTGATCTCTCTGACTCTACGTAGCCACGCCTCTCTTTGTACCCCTTGGACAGCCTATTACTTGCCTCTCTTTTCAGTGGTTGTACTTCTTTCTTCCCTAAAAAGTGGAGTGAGGTTAGTAACGGTTGCTCTGCTTTTCTCATATACTGCAAAGACATTACCTATAATATCTGCATCAAGAATCACACCGTCTCTGGCATCAAATTGAATGTTCATCATTAGTCTTTCAATTTGCATCTCCATATATTGGCTGGATTCCACCCTCCTGGTGATTCACTATCACCCCAAGCAAACCTGTTTGTAATTAAACTCCCCCATTCCTTAGCTCCTTAGCACCTTTTCTCTAGAGTGAGATGAGTGTTGTAAATGTGGATGAGTGAGCTAGTACATTTAATCCTTACTAAAAATAACAATAATAATAAAAAACTCTGAGGTTTAGAGAGGTTGAATCTCTTGCATAGGCTATAGATTAGTAAGGTAGTTGTGGAAGGGAGATTCCAATCTAAACAGTTTGACTGCATATTCAGCCTCCTAACCACTAAACTTTTCTGCTTCCTTTAATGAACTAAAAATGCATGAACCCTCTCACCTTCCCTAAAATGCATCACCACACTGAAAACCTGTGGCTTTAGGTTTATTCAGCAATTTTCTGGTTGGTTAAAGCCCTTGGTCCTAGTGCTTACTGTCCGCTACCTGTGAATACAGGGGTATCCATGAATTTCTCAGGGGGATGATGTAACCAATTAGAATGGAAACTAATTATAAACAACCAATACTGCTATACCACTGGCTACAGTCTCAGGCCTGGTTTTATAATTTTTTGATTGTAATTTTTCTTTTGGTTTTAATGTTTTCTCTGACCTTTATGCAAGGGATGATATTTAGCTGGCACACATTAATTGCTATGGTCACATTGGTTGTTTACGGCAGGAATTCATTCTAATTTATTGGAACACTTGCTGTAGAAGTTAAATATTTTGAATATTACTGCTACTCAGTCATTAGAAGGGTGTTTTAATTGTCCCAGGTTATAGAACTTTTTACTTAATTATCTTTGATTGTATATAGGAAAGAGAATGTGGACTGGTTAATATTGTTTCTTTGAAATCTGCTGATTCTTGTTTTCAGACTAACATAATATCAATTTTTGTATATATTCTAATATGTGCTTTAGAAGAACATGTATTTTATAATAGTTAGGTTGTTAAGCTTGTTAATGCTTTTTTCCAAATTTTTTTCATCCTTATAAATAGTTGTCTGTTTATTCTTTTAGTGCTTGAGAGGGATATGTAGTTGTATTCAGTTGTCCTTTATATATTGAGGCTATTTTATTAGGGAAGTAAAGCTTAGAATTATACATCTTCCTGGTTAAGTGAACTTATATCATAATGCAACTACCTCTTTTACTTCTAATAATGCTTTTCTGATATTAATTTCATCACCTATTAGTATAGCAACATCGGCTTTTGGTTATTGCTTATCTATTATATTTTTTCTATCTTTTAATTTAAGCCCTTACATTTTTTTCACACATTAGACATATCTCTTGTAAACATATCGATTAAAATAAAATAAAAGGTTATATATCCTTTTAAAATAAAAAGTTATTCATCTAATATAATTTTTGAAACTATGAGTTTAGTTCGTTTACTTTGTGGTTATTGTGAGTGTGAACTCTAAGGACAATTTGCTTCTGTAGGTGCTTAGTGATTTGTGATTGTAAATTCAATTTTTCTATGGGAATCCTACATAATTAAATTGGAGATGACGTCCTCCAGAGAGCATTTGATCTGCTTTTTCTGGGAATAAGGAAGTGGGACTGACATGAAACCATAAGGGCTGTTGCTAGTCCATATGTTGCATGAGTGAATATTGGAAAATGTGCCTCGTCTTAAGACACTTGGTCTCCAGCTTTTGAGAAATTACTATTGATATTATTAGACCAAGACACTTTTCTGCTATTTCCTTGAAAATTGTTATGAAAAATATTCAAGTCTATGCCTTCTAGGTTGTGAATAGCATATTCCTAAATGTGGTGTAATTGCATAAAGTACATCTTGCAAAACCATCCACAGTGATCCTGAAAACCCTCTTTTTTCCATTAGAGGGTTTGGGTCTAAAGGAGGCATCCCAGGTTCAAATCTTCAAATTTATATAAGGCTTAAGACCCATTTGCACAGCTAATACTGTTATATCCCACCAGGCTAATCTTATTACTTCTGCTTTCTTGCCGGTCTTTTAGCTTTGTTTCATTTCATAGCTTCTTGCCTAATTTGAGGCATGTGTGTATTTGTGTGTCAGGATCGGCTTGGTTAGGATGCCCTAACAAACAGCCTCTAAACCTCTATGGTTGAGCACAATAAAGGCTTACTTATTGATCTTGCTATGTGTATCATGTATTGTGAGTGGCAGGTAAGCTCTGACCAAGTCACTTAGGAGCTTAGGATACTGGAGGCTCCATCTTGAAATGTACTTTTCCACCTGGCATGGGGAAGAGAGAGTGGCAGGATCTCTCACTGGCAAATGAATGTTTCTATCTGGAAATGATAAATATCACTTCCACTAGAATTTTGCTGGTCAAAGGAAAGAAAAGTTGGCTCAGCTTCAAGGGCAATGGTAATCTTTCTGTGTTCCTGGAAGGAGAACCAGATTGTTCTGTGAATAGAACTAACCACTGGCACAGGGCATTAAATAGGGGATTTCTTAAAGAAAGCATTCACTTTTTGTAATGCCAAATGCATGTCTACAAGTAAGTTTTATTTGGTGTCCAACAGTATTGCAGCAAAAGGGACCCTATTTTTTATAGGGATAAGATCTTGCTATGTTGCCCAGGAGGGTCTCAAACTCCTGACTTCAAGTGACCCTCCTGCCTTGGCTTCCCATAGTGCTGAGATTATGGGCATGAGCCACCACACCTGGCCTCTGTCCTCTTTACTGCTACTTCCATTATGTGTACATTGTTACACTATAGTGTCTCACATTTCTCTGAGGTTCAGATTATCATATAATGATTATATGATTATTATGATTATGCCATCTCAAAGTATACTAAAGAAACTTTCATAGTCTGTATTTTAGAAACAAGAAAGCTACTGCAGAAGAAATGCCTAGTACCTTCTATTATTTAGTTGTGTATGGAAATAGTAGTCAGACACAATCTATTGCTTATGCTCTCTCTGATTTGCTATATTTCTCAGAGAACTTCATATATCATTGAAAATATATCTGAATATGTCTTTTATAAAGATACCTCAAGAGAAACTAAAAACTTGACAGTGCTTTTAATTTAGCAGAAGTAAAAGCCACGTGACAGACTCAAACCTCTGAGGATATGTTGCTGATAGACTACTTATTTTGAGTTTGGAGAAAAATGGATAAAACTAAAACCAATATTGGAAGCAGCTAATTGTCCTGGTGAAGAATCATAGCTGGGCCGATGCTGGTGGTAGGAATAGGAAGCAAATAGGAAGGGGCAAGTCCCTTATCTTCATCCAACCTACCATTCTCCCTCTAGCAATTCTTTTGGCAGAATTTAACAAAAGCTAGATAACAAAGGAGAAATGTGATTTTCAGTGTCCCAACCCTGACTGACAAAGCAGAACATAGACAGGTAGTTTTGAAGGTGAGAGATGATAGTTTAATAGCATCCATTATTTCCTAAGCAATAAGGATGAAAATCTTATGCAAACTCAAAGATTTATGATCTATTAAAGTACACCCAACACTACAAATAATAGAATAGCCAATGTTTATTGGGCATTTAGGATGTTCCAGGCATTATTAAATACAATACCTGAGTTAACTTATTTAATATTATGAAATTACAATAATTACCTGTTAACAAGACAGGAAAGTGTTACGGGCTTACTCTTACAACTTAGAAGTAGCTATAATCTTTTCCTTTAGATTTGTGTTTTATATTTTAACTACCACAGACTCCTCCAAGAGCTGGGTAAAGGGAGTGCTTTCCTCTGTTGACCATATCTGACTCAATTCCCTCAAGGGAAGTGTGGCTTCTATTCCTCACATGGGTGCTGCTCCATAGAGCTGCACTCTTCAGTAAATAGAGATAATTTCAGTCTGGGGCCCTCTCTATCTTATCCCCGAGAGCCCAAACCCTATAGCTCCTCAGTCCATTGAGCAAATTGACTCAATCTCTTCTACCTCTTCTTATCTTCATATTGAAATTTTTGTCAGTCATTAGCTCTGTCTAGTTTTTCTACTACTTAGGAGCTGCATGATCCAATACAGAGTAGAAAAGAAATCCTTTTTCCAGCCTGGTCTCTTCTCAAATTCCAAAGGAATATTCTGCTACCAGGTCTCCTGTATTTTATTAAATTAAAACTTAGGATGCATTACCAGGGAACTATTTCATCTATCTCAGTCTCATTATGTATCAAATCTCTTTTCAACATTTTGCATTTCCATAATGGTATGTTTTAAAACTAGGAGCATGTTTTATTTCTATAGTTAGAACAAGAAACTAATAGTAACAATTGCAACCAAAATATTTCTGTCATATGGTTTTGAATACCACGTAGTGAATTTTCTTTCACCTGGTAATTTACTCTTCTGAATTTTGTGTCTGCAGCAGCTTTGAAGTTTGAGTCACATAGTATAAATCAGTATTCATATTCCATCGGAAGAGCTTTTCCTACATGGCATGTTCTTGACAGCAGCCTTTACATCCTTATTTCGCAGACTGTAGATGAGAGGATTAAGCATGGGGGTCATCACTCCATAAAAGAGGGAGATGAGAGCCTCAATGATGTCTTGATTTTCTGGACCAACTGAGGTTTTAGACTTGGGCTTCGCATACATGAAGAAGATGGTTCCATAGAATATAGTCACCACTGTCAGGTGGGCTGAGCAGGTGGAGAAAGCCTTACGTTTTCCTTCAGCGGAAGGGATTCTCAGAATGGTGGCAATAATAAAAATGTAAGAGATGGAAATAACTAGGAATGGAATAACCAGGACAACCAGATTTGACCCTGCCATGCTGATCACATTGATTGAAATATCAGCACAAGCCAGTTTCAGGATAGCCAGAATTTCACAGACAAAATGGCTAATGACATTGTTAGCACAGAATGGTAACTGCATTGCAAGAGATGTCTGTACCACTGAGTCAACAAGCCCAGTGACCCAGGATCCAGCTGCCATGGGCACATAGGCAGCCTTGCTCATGATGATAGGGTATCTCAGTGGGTAGCAGATGGCAACATAGCGGTCAAGTGCCATCATGCCCAGAAGCACGCATTCTGTGGCCCCCATGGCAAAGGAGAGGAACATTTGCACCATACATCCAGAGAAGGAAACCCTTTTCCTTACTGTCAGAAAGCTGTCAAGAATTAGTGGGACAGAGGAACTTGTGTAGCAAATGTCCAAGAAGGAAAGATTACAGAGGAAGAAATACATGGGGGTGTGCAGGTGAGAGTCATAGATGATAACTGAGATAAGGACTCCATTTCCAAGCAGAATAATCAGGTACATCCACAAAACTAGCACAAAGAAAGCCATCTGGAGCTTTGGGTGGTCAGAAAGCCCCAAGAGTACAAATTCTGTCAACATGGAATCATTGGTCTTTTCCATATTACATACACCCTTTCTTCAACAGAAATCTATGCATGATAGAGCAGGAATCTGTTAATACACTGTCTGCGAGAGCTACTTCTTTCAAAAATCATGTTCTGGTGTTGCTGTAGTTCTGTATTTGGATGCAACAATGTAACTCTGGGGAAAATTTCTTACTGTAAATGTAGGCCACCTGAGCAGGAATCCTAACCTGACTTTCTCAAGGTTAAGAAAAAATACATTTGATTATAGGACCCTTGGATCCCAAAGCATTTTATTGCCATTTTATTGCCGAATTCTGTCTCTTAATCCATTGGTTGCAACTCAGCAGCCTACAGCCTGGATTTAGCAGACAGATGTGCTTTGTTTGGCAGTGATTGTCTGCATTGTGTTTAAATTTGACTTAGAGACCAACATTCTAATCAGGAGATACAGTATAGCAATCTGTGCTTTTAGCTTGTCTTCAAATAAATTAGAATATTTGAAAACACTGGACTTGTTTCCATCATAGAGCTCAGTTATAAGTGACTCATTGGATTTGAAGCATGTCTCTTCGTTCTACCAGAGTATTCTTCTCACTCTCATCTCTTGTTACTGGAGGTGAATATAAGTTGCCAATTAACAGGTCATTCTCAGTTGGTCTCAATCGTTTATATTACCCAACAGGATTTTACATGTACAGGCAGTTCCAGGGTTACAGATGACCAGACTTACAGAGTTTCATACTCACGAATGGGCTCCCAAGGCTCCTGATAAGGATAATTTGTAATTAAATAATTAAATTACTATTTCAGTGGCTAGTTTCTTCCACGCCTGTAAGCAGTTCATTGGCACAGCATCTTTACACTAGCAGTTAGTCTCATTGTTTATACAGTTGCTTACATACAGTATCACCTACATCTTAACTTTTTGATTGTGTGAGTCTGTGTTTACCTTTATGACCATGCCTCCGAAGCAAAAGTCCCGCAAGTCCAGGTGAGCCTGCAGCACAGAGAAAGTTGATTATAGTGGAAATAGAAGTAGAGATACTTAAGTGTTTGGAGAAAGGCCAGATGCTGTCATTCATTGGGAAAGTATTAGGCTGTAATCGTTCAACTATTGGAACAATTATAAAGTATAAGCAAGAGTAATGGAACATGTGAAAGGCAACTCTCCAATGAAAGCATCAATTATTACTAAGCAGTATAGTGGATTAATTATTGCAATGGAAAAGTTATTGATTTGGTGAGAAGATCAATAAATTAAGCATAACATTCCTATTAGCCTAGCATTTATGCAACATTAGATGAGTGTTAACACTTAATATTCTTTTTCTGAAATTTATTCTATCTCCTATGTAAACTTTTTTTATGAGTTTCTTTTTATGTTCTGTTTGTTTAAATTAAAATAAAGAATACAATAGTTGCTGTAACCTATTACAATACAAGGGTATTATTATAGTATTATGCCATATTATTATTACCACTATACTACTGCCATTATTATTATTGTCATCATCACCATATACGAGCTGTTTATCAGGAATCCAAGTTACATACACATCTGACCAAAAGACATTCTTATGTACATATCTCGTCTGTAACCTGCGGACCACCTGTATTTGAAACCTTGATCCTTGGTGGTTGGTCTGACTTATTCATCAGGCACAGTAGGCCTGCTATATTGTGAGGATCCTAGGAAAATGTTTTGATTTCTTTTAAAATCTGAAGAAAATTGAAATTCTAAGTTTTAATACATAATATATTTGTCTTTATATCAATGCAGAAGTAAAATATAACTTCTAATTTTTTTATGGAAAAAAGGGCCTGTGAAGGCAAAGTGTGCCTAGAGCCCATTGAAATCATGATGTACCCCTGGGTGGTTGAGTATCTTTTTAAAGCTCGGTCTGGTCTACTGGTGGTACAGTAGTGGTTATATATCTGCATATTACCTCTTTGAGGAGAGCAACCTCATTGAGAAGAGGAACATATCTTTATATTGCTCCAGTATCTTCCTCAACATGATGAGGAAATATGTGTTCAAATAAATATTTTTTAAGAATGGAAATGAATTGAAAGTATTTACAAAGCCAGTTTTATCATTGACTTTGATAAAAAGATGAAACGTGTATTGTAGGTTTCATCTAATATGTTTATTAATATTTTTACCTCATGCAAGAACGATCACTTAAGGATCAACTGCTCTAACAGTGCTTTTCTCCAGAATATATACATTGAACTAGACCAGTGATACCCAAACATTATTTTTTGGCAAATAAAATTTATACAGAATTGTAATATCTAAAACAAATAAAAAAGAGAGTTTCTCTAGCTACAGTTACACTGGTAGCAGAGGAAAGGACTGTCTTTTTAGTTTTTATTTACTCTTCCTCCCTCAATTAAGTTTAAGTGGATTCTGAGGATTATAGTTTGAAAACCACTAATGTAATACATAGAAGTAATAATAATAGTCTGCATTTTTAATCATTTAATCAATAGCAATAATAATTAAATAGTAATTTATGTATTGATTATTCTATGCCAGATACATTTCTAAATGCTTTCATTCATAATAACCCAGGGAAAGTAGGGGCTATTATTTTATAAGCTATGGATTATCCTTCACTAAACATTTGGTAAACATCAGCAGTAAATAATGGTATGAAAAGACTAAAGAAAAAAAGTAATTATTTCAAGAGATGCAGAAAACACATTTGGTAAACTTCAATTCATAATTTTTCTATAACCTGTTGGAAGTTTGCAAGCAGAAGGTTGCTTTATAAACTTGAAAGAAAGCTATATGCCAAAAACCTATATCAAATTGCTATTTGCTAATAATGGAGTTAGTAAGATCTGGAATAAGACAAAAATGTCCACTCTAGAAGTTAATGTTTAACACAGACTTGCTAGTCCTGGTTAAAATTATAGACAAGAAAATGGCCAAGGTAGAGATAAAAACAATTAAAAAATTTAGAAGACCTTATGAGAAAAATTACTAAGACTTTTGGCTGTAAGAACAATGGAAAAATCAACAGTTCTCTCTATATTAGTAATAAATAATTAGAAAACCTAATAGAAATAAATATAATCAAAGTAACAATAATATAAATATCTGGTTTTAGCTTGATATGGCATGTATAAGACCTTTACAGAAATCCTCTAAAAATTATAATTGTATAATAATTGAAAAGTTATAACAGGTTAATAAGCAGGATAAAAATAAAAAGGTTCTCAGTTCCCCCTCAAATTAGTCTATACATTCAATTGAATCCATTAAAAATTTAGCTGGATTTTTCTAGGAATATGAGTACCCATTCTACGTTTGTATGGAAGAATACAAGTATACAACTTGCACATTTTTGTAAAAGAAAAATAAGGGGGAACATGCATATTTAAAATATATTATAAAACTACAGTAATAAAAATAGTATGATAATGATGCAGGGATCTTTAAATAGCCCAGTGGAAAAGACCTTGGATATAGACACATGTATATATGGGAACTTGGTATGTCATAAAACAGTCAATGCAAAGCAATGGTGAAGTGACAATTTAATAAATTAAGTTATATCTTAAACATGGAAAAAAGATAAAATTAGATCCTTGAATTACCATACATATAAGTGGAAACCAGATAGATTAAAGATTTAAAGGTAAACAAATGAAATTATTAAATCAATAAAAGATAATATAGAATATCTTTGTGAACTAATAATAGTGAAGGAACATACTTTAAAAACAAAACCCAAATGATGTATGTGTTTTGAAGTATGAAGCAAACCTTGGTGGTTTTAATTACATCAAAATAAAGGGTTTCTTTTTAGAGGAGGGCATCAGGGATAAGATTAACAGATTATAGGAGATATTTAGAGTATCTAAAACTGACAAGGGGCTAATATCTAAAATATATAAAACTAAAAACCTCTTGCTAATCAAAAATAAAGCTTTAAGCCAGCAGAAAGTTAGTTAAAGGATATGAATCAATGATTTACAGAAGCAGTTTCCTAAATGACTAACAAGTATATGAAGAGATGCTCAAACTTAGAAAATCTGACAAACGCTTATTAAATGTTCAAAATCAATACTTTATTAAAATCTTATAGTAGAAAACCTCAAAAATACTCATTAGTGTTCAAAAGTGCTCATTTAAACATCAATGAGATACCATTCATCTTCATTAGAAGAGTGACTGATAGCAAATGTTGGCAAGCACGGGAGGCAGGTAGAATTCTGGTGAGACTACACACCAGTATAAGGGAAAGCTCTTTGACTTTATGAATATTGGGTAGGGCCTAGTCATTCCCATCCTGGAAATGTATCCTAGATAAATTATTTCCCAGGACTATAAGGGGACAAGCATGAGGATGCTCATTATTGCATTGTTTGCGGCGAAAGGAAGTTGGAGGCAACATGGCTGTCCATCATTAGAGTAAGAGTTCTGTCACACGTGAGCACGCATGCACAGTGGAACAGTTTGCAGTAATTAGAAACAAGAGAACTCGATGCCCATAGAGCAACAGAAATAGATTCCTGGAAAAGTACTGAAAAGGTAAGCAATATTGTGATTTATAGGACAATAAAATTTGTACGAGTTAAAAATACATATTTTTCCTGGGCACATTTTTAAAGACAAATACAACAACTGTGGGTTGGGAAAGAGAATAGTAGTGGAATCAGTGATTATGGGAGAAAACAGGAGGCTTCATAAAGACTGAGGAAAATAATGTGCAGAAAATAAAATACGAGCATGGTTAAGGAAAGCCTGAGTTTAAAAAGAAACAGACAAAAACACTTGCAAAAATTGAAGATAACAGTATAGGACATATGCCAATGAAGGAGCTTTGATAACAAATGTAGTTTTAATAGACGGGACTAATATAAGTGTAAAAATAAAGGAAAATTGACTTCTGACACTGTAAAACAACACATAATGAATGGTGGAAAAAAGATGGAGGCATTTAACAGAGGAAAAAAATATGTTAAAGCTTAGTTAGAGCAAACATTTTAAATATAAAGTTTTAATCTAGCTGAAGGGAAGAAAAAGTCAAAGAGTGTTTGGTCAAAAATGGAGGAGAACAAAAGAAAGTTCCCAGGGTCTATGGGAGGCAGTGTTTATGCAAGAGCTTTAAGTCTGTGGTCCCATTGTGAAGGCTATCCTTGGTGTGGAGATAGATGAATCTGGCGTTTGTATTAGCCTGATCCACTAAGTATGTCATTCTTGGAGTAACTCTCTTGATTTCACTTGACATTCCCTCTCTGATGATAAGCCAGCATCTGGGTAACTTGGGTGTAAAGAACTAGTGCCCTGACTTAATTTCTGAGTGTCTTCTCCCCATGAACCTATTTCTCATTGTAAAGCTTGGCCCTCTGCCTTCTAGTGAGAGCTAGTCTGAATCTACCCTTGTGAATGAGATCCAGTCTCTTCTTGCCTTAACAAATCAATTTTGAGTCTGTCGGACAAAGGGACAGAACGTGGACCTTGGTAAAAACACCACAGCATTGCTACATGGTGAGGTCTGTTGGGAGGAAACCAGCCGATTTCCCTGGAGAAGCCCCTGAATCATTACACGTGTTTTATTCAAACTGCCAGAGTAAGTACAGTCAGGCTGACTTCAGAGAAGGGGAGATCATCTGAGAGAAGGTTAGTACAAGACTTCATCATATTAATTGATTTGGTCTTGATGAGCTCAGGGGGAACAGTCTGAGGTAATGGCTTGAAACCAAAATGCATCGGTGGTCCATCTAGACAAACACAAAAATGTATAAAATAGTGCAATAGTAAATAGAGTGTAATAGTAAAAAAAAAAAAAGAAAGAAAGAAAGAAAGAAAAAGCAGCGCTCCAGTTTGATTTGTGATGTATATTAAATGTAGTGTTAAGGAATTCTAATTTATTCTCCAGGCAACTGGGAGCCATTGGAGTTTTGACCAGAGGATATTAAGAATGAGAACGCACATACAAGATTATTGTAGGGACATTCTTTAGGTTCATGTCCTTTTCTCACCAGTATTCAACAGTGACCTCTGCTCTAAAGGTCTGTAATTGTTTTTTAGGGCAGGGCAATCATTGACTGCTTCTTTGGTTTGTGGAGAACCTGACTCAAAATTCTTCTTCTTTTGGAAATAGACACATAGTAGTTCATTTTGGGTCAAATTAATATAAAAAAGTTCTGTCTTCCTTGTCAAAAAGACATTCTTCCCATTCCCTCTGAGTTGTCAGCTTAGTTCTGTGATGGTCAATGGAAACTAAAGTGTGAAAATTTGAAGTAAAGGCCAAAGCTTTATTGGGTCCTTCACAGCTAGGTCTTAAGTGATTCCTTTAGCTATTAAACTAAATGAAAGTCATTATATTAGCTGCCTCATTCTGCCTTGGTTTTCCAGTTTCTTTCATTCTGAGTGTGAAAGCCCCTTCACCAGAAACCCAGAGAAAAAGAAAAAGTTCCAGTTAATAAGTTAAAAGGATTGATGCCTATTATTGGGAATAATAGGAACCTAACCCTTCTTGCCTTTTTTTTTTTTTTAAAGAAAAGCCTTTGTCTCTACCCACTCCCTGAAAATTTCTCTTCTAGAAGTAGCAAAGACATACTCATTTTGTTTTCAGGTTTCCTATAGAGGTCCCAGGGTGTACTGAACACTATAGGCAATAGTAGTCAAATGTGCATGAGCTGAAAAGAAACTTGGCTGCACCTCTTACAAGCTTTGAGGCATTGTGCTAAATTTCTAGCTTCTTTCAGCTCCTGTGTTGCTCAAGTATATATTGGGACCAACAGGAGTCATTAGTGTGGTTGGAGTTTAAGTGTTATCACATGGCTAAGTTTATGGTAGAGAGTTGGAACTTAAAACATATTTTATTTTTCCTTGGGTCATACTTAATTACAACTAAAAGAGTATGAGACTCAAAATTACATTCTTAGGCAAAGAATAAATGAAAGATGAAGAAGCACTGATCACAGTAATTCTTATCCAAGGAGCTTCCAGAAAGTGTTAATGGAAGAGGTAGTTTACATTCATTCATGTTTACAGAAAATTATATGCAATTTGAATTACATTCATGTTTAGATACAGGTATCCTATTTTGTCTTATATAATTTGAATCCAACAATTATTTTGAAGATAACCATACAAGTAGAATGATATCTATTTTTAAAATCTTTTCAAACATAGTGGTCATTGCAGCTGCCGAAGATGGTCAAATTATAGTATTGCAGTTCCACACATTTGGGACAGAGAATTAATTTTTTAAGCAGATTGTAGGCCCAATAATAATGTTCAAATTATTTGGCTACTGAAGAAAATGAGAGATAATATACCTGTTTTGCAATGATGTTTCTAGGTTAGAGCACCAGACAGAGGAATCTAATGTTCTCATTCTGTCTGCTGCAGGGAGTGGAGAAGAGGCAGACTAAATGGTTTTGAAGAGGCAGATGACGTTGGAAAAGAACACCGAACCTTATTTGAGAGTACTTAGGTTGGAAACTCAAAGACTTGGAACCTCCTTTTTTCTCTTTTTTAAATGAGGTCAATTCCTACCTAAGAGTTTTGTTGTGAATGTTATCCAGACAGTGGTCTAAAATATAATGCAAATCTCTGTGACACTAAATGATGACAATGAGACAGAGGAAAAAAATTAGACATATTGAGGTAAAACACATACAATTGATATCCATAGTTTGAGAAACAATACTTACAAAATAACAAGATGGAATATGATGTCGTTTGTGTACTTCTGAGCTTGAGGAATGGTTTCCTTTCCTTGATTTGAGTTCAGTCTTCTTCCTTAACAGCTGTTTTACTTTACAGCCTCAAGAAATGCTCTCCATCTTATGTAATAATTTTCAGGATAAAGTTAGGGGATAGAAGTGAGAATTAGAGAGGAAGCAGTGTGCTGTAGCTATTTTCTTCAAGTTTGCCGTTACCTGTAGTTTATTCCTCAGGTAAAACTGATAGATGAGGCTAACATTTTCTGACTCTCAGGTGCAAGGTTTCTAGTTCAATCTTGGAAAAAAAGATATAAGATGACCCATAGGTTCTTGGGACCTGTGTGGTGACTTAAGTGTTTCTCAACATTTTGAGTACCAGAAACATCCTCTGAAGGACCAGCCATTAACACAGCCAGGCAATTTAAATTCTTTTTGGGGTGATCCAGGGAGAGGTCCAATATTTGCAACAAATTAAAGGTAGGAACATAAACATGGAGGATTAAAAACTTTCTAAAACTCCAGGGAGAATGTTGTCAGATCCAATTATGTCATGTAATTGGTTCATTCTTGTTCTAATACAATTCAAATAAGAAATGCATTGCCCTTTATGTTATGGCAAGATTTTGAGGGTAATGTAAACAGAAAAAGTTTTAGTAAGTATTGTTTTTTTATTTTGTGGAATTATTTGAAAACTTGCCGTGATTAATGGCATATTGTCCTCACTTGCATAATGCTTTCAAATATCTAATGGGGTTCTCAGGTTACTACTACCATGAGTTAGTACAATAATTTCTATTATACAGCTGTAGAGCTGGAGACTCTGGAAGTCAAATTATTTTCTGAAGGTTGTCCAGCCAGTTTATGAGAGAGTAAAAAAGACCTGAAATTCAAGCTTTGTGACTCCAGCTTCTATCTGCAGCTCTGCCCTGTCTCTCACCGATAAGAACCTGCAATGAGATTTTGGAGTATTGCATCCACATTCCTCAATGAGTGCAGCACAGTTAGATTAGAAAGAATGCAAACAATAGAAGGTGGCCATTACATATCAATAAAAACTTAAAACTGAGTTCATTTCCCCTCTAGACAAAAGTCAGAATTGAAGCAAGTAGAACAGAATATAACCTCTTATTGAAAACAATTCTTCTTTGACTTTAATAGCAAAGGTTTGCACTTTAACTCATCTTTGACACAAAAATGAGTCCTCCTTTCTCAAAATTTTTCTAAAAAAGCTTAATCTGACAAACCCATTTTTCCAAACTAGTAATTTCTATTTTAACCGCCAACATGTTTCTTCTTTAGTTCACTCCAAATGCAGTAAGTTATGCTGTTCAGGCACCTGCTATCCAGTGCCAAAGAGAAATATTAATAGATAACAACTGAGTGAGGGAGTAGGCGTTGTTTTCCTATGCACTTCATTGTATTTAATCCTTATTAAGATCTTATGATATATGTGCTATTATTACCTTCATTTTATAGATTGGTAACTAAGGAATGAAAATGTTTTTTATTGTCCAAGGGTGTAGAGGTTGTGAGCGGTGGGAGCTGGGATTCATTTCAGATAGTCTGATAGCGGAGTCTATGCACTTAGCCACTGCAAATACTCAAACGAAGGAGTAGGATTACAAGTAGTAGAGGCATAAGGGTGCCCTTGTATGGTTGTATCATTAGATAGTTACTAAATGGCACCGGAATTAGCTGAAGAGTAGATACCAGTGATGACATAAACACTCACCTATATTTATATCTATATGTCTAAATGTCCATATATCCATATATGCAGGTAGATAGCTAAGACTCCAAATTGAAGACTTAATGATACTACTTATTCATCGAAGATACCAATTATTAGAACCTGATATCTCCCCTATATATAGTCAAATCTGCTGATATCAATCATAGCTAGACCCACCACACACATCTGTAGAAGAAAAAAAAAATCAGGCTAGAAGCTGAAAGAGTCAAGGAAGTGTTTTCCCTTGTGAGGAGAGCACAATGAGTGGTGAGAGGCGTCGCACGACTGTTCCTGAGAAAGGGTGGGAGTGCTGTTTGTTCCAATCCAATCCAAGCCAAGTGAGGGAGGGCTGCAAGAGAGCCTCTTGAGGTTTTGGGTGCCTGCAAGGAAGAGTCTGGCATCTGACCTGATGAATGGAGGCCTGCTGAGCTCTTGAGGCTGCAGACTAGCAGAGGAGCTAGTCTAGAAGAGGGAGGAAGGAGGGTTTTCCTGGCCAAATCTGCCTGAGATATTTACACAGGATCAGAAAGTGTGATAAAAGCAGTGAGGGATTCAAGAATTAAAATCAGTTCTTGTTATTTTCCAAAGAGCTGAAACTCCTTAGTAAATCTATAGGTTTTTTCATTTTTAAATTTAAATCCATTTGGGCTCTAGGGTTTTTGTTTTCTTCAATGTATTTTAATGTATTATTATAATTATCAATTTTAGTGCTCAGTTTGCCTCAAACTTTGCCAGTGGCAGCCCCATCAAGCTAGATCCTGTTTCCTTTTGACAGGTACTCCTGATTCTTTGAGACTTCCTTGCTTTCTGGAACAAAGTGTTTCAAATTCATCTTGTGCTTTCACATCCCAAGCTCTAGAATCAGTCATTTCTCTAAGCAGCGTTGATTTCTTTCACTGGAGAGCATGTTTAAAAACTAAGATCTCAGTACTACATATGCTTGTTGCTACCAGGGTATCATTCCTTTTAGGCCCTCTCAGTGATCACTACTATGAAATAGATTTATGTATATGCATATATATACTTGTTTTAATATCTGTATACTTATTTTAATATCCATGTTCACCCTGAGAGTTTATATTTATATCTCCAATTTCAACCCAAAATAAAAGTTTTTACTCTGTCCTTCTTTTTAAATTTTTAACTTCTCTCTCCAGAAATAAGAGAACTGATTCTAATTAGTGAAAATTATTTACTTTCTTAATTAATCCTAGAAAACATAGAGAAAATTTCAAATTACTAATATATGTTATTGAGAAAAACTGTGAGCTTCCCCCCACCTCCCATTTCCATTGCTAGCCGACTCCTTTTGTGCTTGACATATCCGTCTTTAGCTAAGTGAAGAAACTGCCAGGTCATGCCAAGTCTGAGTGGAATGAAATCCATTCTTTCTAGTTTTGGTAGCTGGGTATTTTCCTTGTTAACTCTTATCGGTGATTTTTATATTACACTTACTAGAGAGCTTCTTTTTGCTCTTATTTTCCAGTTTTTGGTTTTACTTCCACGTTGTCACCAATATATCCAGGCTCCTTCGCTGGCCTTCGTTATGTGTTATTTGTCGCCTGTGAGATATGTATGCACGAAGTTTCTCTAAAGGGACTGAAAACTACTTAGTGGCAGAAAACTTCTTTACTTTTCTGTATCACTATCTTAAGATGTGCCTTAGGCCCAGTGGACACTCAGATTGTTTACTTACGTGCAGATGAACAATTTTACCACAGATGCTTAGTTCTTCAAATGCTGCTCTGTATTTTGCACAATATAGACATATGTGAAATTATATGTTTCTTTAGTATTTATTCTCCATGTACACTATAGATACCTCCAGTTGTTCCCCTTCTTGTGTTCTTGAATATGCCATGCCATTTCCATTTAATAGGAACACTTGGGTGTGTTTCTTTCCCTGTTGGAATGCTCTTCCTGTATAACCCATGATATGATACAAATTTCCGTTCTCAAATTAATTCTACATACTTCCATAACAGAAGATGCCTAAATTAATGCTGGGCATGCTAATGATTGTCTTTTAAAAGGCATAAAGCTGGAGCTTCCTATGGTAATTGTCTATGCCCAAATCCCAATGGTTGCCCCAGGGTACTAGTAATGGGATTTGGCCAAAAGCTGCAATCAGTGTGATTCCATGTTGACACTTTTAATAGTATTTGAGAATTGGGGTTTTAAGATTCCAAAGGTATAGACAGGGTAATGGCTCTTTGAAGCTCCATGAGTACCTGCTGTGTTTCAGAGGCCCATTCAAATTTATCTTTCCTCCATCCCCTGTCAGCTTTGTGAATAAAGAAAAATAACATTTCCAGGTATTAATTTAATATATGTTTCTTCATAAGTCAAACAATCCAATCAATTTTGTGGCCTTTTGTTTTGATTTTGGAGCTCACAGAATAAAAACTTATTTTTGAGTGTTTGAAGAATGTCTTCTAGGGACTCTAGCCCAAATAATTCCTTAAAAAATTATTGCTTGTGTTTGGCCCTGTATTTTAGCAAGTTCAATCAACCATCTCCTGGTGATTATATTATTTACCATCATTTGTAATTCAGTCTTAGTTTGATATTCAGATTAAGATATCATTACATCATCAAAATAATTAATAACAATAATATTCAATTGAATATAATCAGTCTTCTCACCAGAATGTGGCAATAAACAGAACAATTTAAATGTCCTCTGGGAGCATAGTAATTATTCATTGGCATTCATTCCTACTGGCTTTGGATTTCTTCTGAAATAGAAGAGAAATAGATCACAAAATAACAATCTCTCTCGCTTGACGCGCATCTTGAATTGTTAGGCATGGCTGAGGCGATGGGAGTAAGCACATTATGTAGTCCCCAGTAGTTGACAGTTAACCTCCAGGATCCATTAGCTACAGGCCATATTGAATGATTACACAAGGAAATTGTGAGTACTAATTACGCATATCCTTAATTAAAGCCAAAGTTTCTTGCTGAATCCCAGGTATTCTACATTAACCACTTGAGTGTATACAGATAATTCTTGTTTTTATTTTTTTAATTTTTTTATTTCAGCATATTATGGGGGTACAAATGTTTAGATTATGTGCATTGTCTTTTGCCACCCCTTCCCCCACCCCGGAGTCAGAGCTTCAAGCGTGTCCATCTCCCAGAGGGTGTGCATAGCACTCATTATGTATGTATATACCCATCACCTCCTCCCCCCTCCCATCTGCCGGATGCCTGATAAATGTTATTCCTGTATGTGCACTTAGGTGTTGATCAGTGACACCAATTTGCTGGTGAGTATATGTGGTGCTTATTTTTCCATTCTCGGGATACTTCACTTAGTAGAATGGTACAGATAATTCTAAAGGCTCCCATATAGCATGCTCTACTAAAAAAGAATGAAGAGAAGATTTACATGGTCTAATGATTTGGGTAAGGGAAGTGTCCTCCATTCATACATAAGATACATTCCAGAAATACTTTCTGGTAAGCATAATACAACAAATACATATAACTTTCATTTTAAATTCATATTTTAAGCTTTGTTTTTACTTTTAATCTTTCTACAATTGCATAATTCTATCCTCCACCTTAATTATGTTGCACTTTAACTATTTATTAGCAGATTTCATTGACAACAGTACATTCAGCATCAGTGTCTAGAAATTCCAGTAAAGTCCCTATACCATCTCTAGCTAATTTTATGTCCCAATTCAGAATGTTTTGAGTCCCTTGCTGGTATTGAATCAAGAGAACCTGGCCATACCCTCACTCAGAATCAAAATTCCATCTTTCCTTCATTTCATACCATTTTAATTGGAACTGGTTCTGAAGGGATTGCATATTTTCTATGAATCATCATCATATGTTTTAAATTCATCAAGCCTGGGATTATTTGAGATGATCCATTGTAATCATTACAGCCTGAGGAGATGATGTAGCAGCTACATCACTATTTCTCTTATATTGCTCTATTAAAATTTTAGTAGATTCACCATCTGTCTTACTCAGTTTTCTGTAGCTATAACGGAATACCACAGACTGGGCAATTTATAGAGCATAGAAGTTTATTTGGCTGACAGTTCTGGAGGCTGGGAAGTTCAAGAGCATGGTGCTAGCATCTGGTGAGGATCACCCCAGGGTGGAAGGGCAGAAGGGCAAGTGAGCTCATGAAACAGAAAACGTAGGGCCAAACATTCTTTTTATCAGAAACCTACTCCTGCTAGCTAACCCATTCCTGTGACAACAGCATTAACCCATTCATGAGGACTCTAATCACTACTCAAAGGGCCCACTTCCCAATAGCATCACATTGGTAATCAAATTTCAACATGAGTTTGGGAGGAGATATTCAAACCATAGTGCCATCTACTCATTTTTCATTCCATTTTCCCAGCTTAATTGAGGTATAATTGACAAATAAAAATTGTATATATTAAAGCTACACAATGTAATGTTTTGACATATGTATAGATTATGAAATTATTACCAAAATAAATATAATTAAAATATCTTTCACCTCACAAAATTACCTTTTTCCTTTTTTTGTGGTGAGAACATTTAAAATCTAATCTCCGCAAATTTCAAGTATACAATACAGTATTAAAGACTATAGTCACCGTGATGTACATTAGATCTCCAGAACTTATTCATTCTGTGTAATTGAAACTTTCTGCACTTTGACCAATATGTTCTCATTTTTCCCTCCCCACCAGCCCCTGGCAACCACCATTGTACTCTCTGTTTCTATGAGTTCGACACTTTAAGCTTTTATACATAAGTGAGATTGTGTAGTATTTGTCTTTCTCTTCCTGTCTTATTTCACTTAGCATAAAGTTCTCCAGAATTATGCATGTTGTTGCAAATGAAAAGATTTCCTTTTTTATAGAATGAATAATATCCCTGTGTGTGTATGTGCATCAAAATCACATGTTCTTTATCCATTCATCCATCAGTGAACACTTAGGTTGATTCAATATCATGGCTATTGTGAATAATGCTGCAATGAACATGGGATTGTTGATATCTTTTTGAGATACTGATTTCATTTATTTTGGAAATATATGCACAATTGGAATTGCAAGGTCATGGTAGTTCTATTTTTTATTTTTTTGAGGAAGCTATATACCATAATGGCTGTACCAATTAACATTCTCACTAGCAGTGGACCAAGGGTTCTCTTTTCTCCACATCCTCACTGATACTTATTGTCTTTTGTCTGTTTGATGATAGCCATTATAGCAGGTATGTGGTAATGTTGAGCATTTTTTCATATACCTGTTGGTCACTTATACGTCTTATTTTGAGAAATGTCTGCTCTATTCTGGTCCTTTGCCAATTTTTTATTTGTCTTTTGTGGGTTTTTTTGCTTGATTGCCTTATATATTTGGAATATTAAGCTCTTATCAGGTATATGGTGCTACAGTTTGAATGTCTGTCCTCTCCAAAACTCATGTTGAAACTTAATCCACAATGTGGCTGTATTGACAGGCATGGCCTTTAAAAGGTGATTAGGAATTGAATTAATCCATTCATAGATTAATGGATTAATAAATCAATGGGTTAATGGATTAATGCTTATCATGGGAGTGAGATTGGTGGCTCTATAAGAGGAGAAAGAGAGACCTGAACTAGCGTACTCAGTCCCCTATGTAAAGCCCTATGCCACCTCAGGACTCTGCAGAGAATCCACACTAGCAAAAACGTCATCACCAGATGCAGTCCCTTGACTTTGAAATTCTCAGCCTCCACAACTGTGAAAAATAAATTCCTTTTCTTTAGCAATTGCCCAATTTCAGGTGTTCTAATTAGCAGAAAAAGGACTAAGATATATGGTTTGCAAATCTTTTCTCCAATTCCGTAGGTTTTCTGTTCACTCTGTTGATTGTTTTTTTCACTGTACAGAACCTTTTTAGTTTGATGAAATCCTGTCTATTTTTGCTATTGTTGCATGTGTTTTTTGGTTATAGTTTAAAAAATCATTGCCCAGAACTATGTCAAACATCTTTTTCTCTATGTTTTCCTCTAGTAGTTTTTACAGTTTCAGGACTTACACTTAAGTCTTTAATGCATTTCAAGTTAATTTTTGTATATAATATGAGTCCAATTTCATTCTTCTGCATGTAGACATTCAGTTTTCCCAGTACCATTTATTGACAACATTATCCTTTCCCCATTGTGTGTTCTTGACACCTTTGTCAAAAATAAATTGATCATAAATGTATGAATTTATTTCTGGGCTTTCTATTCTATTCCATTATCTGTATATATTTTTCTAATGCCAGGAGCATGCTCTTTTGACTACTATAGTTTTGTAATGTATTTTGAAATCAGATAGTGTGATATACCTACCTTTGTTCTTCTTGGTCAAGATTGCATTGGCTATTTGGGATCATTTGTGGTTTCATATGAATTTTAGGATTGTCTTTCTATTTTTGTGGAAAATGCCATTAGAATCTTCATAGGTTTTGCATTGAATCTGTAGACTGGGTAGCAGGAACAGTTGAACAATATTCTTGCAATCCACAAACATGGGATCTTTTCATGTATTTGTGTCTTCTTCAATATCTTTCATCAATGTCTTATAGTTTTCAGTGTACAGATCTTTTACCTCCTTGGTTAAATTTATCCCCAAGTATTTTTATACTATTGTAAATGAGATTTCTTTCTTAATTTCTTTTTCTCATAGTTTATTGTTAGTGTATATAAATGTAACTAATTTTTATATGTTGATTTTGTACCCTCCCACTTTACTGAATTCATTTATTAGTTCTGACAATATTTAGGTAGACTATTTAGGGCTTTATGTATATAATTTTGCTTTTTTCTTTCTGATTTGGATGCCTTTTACTTCTTTTTCTCGCCTAAATGCCCTAGATAGGACCTCCAGGACTATAATTAAATAGAAGGAGTGAGAGTGTGTGTCGTTGCCTTGTTTCTGATCTTAGAGAAAAAGCTTTGTGCTCTACACCACTGAGTAGGATATTAGCTATAGGCTCATCATATATGGTATTATATTTAAATACATTTCTTCTATACCTACTTTGTTGAGAGCTTTTCTTAATAAAAAAAAGGATGCTGAATTTTTGTCAAATGCTTTTTTTGGCATCTATTGAGATGATCTTATAATTTTTATCCTTTATTCTATTAATGTGATATATCAGTTATTGATTTCCATATGTTGAACCATCTTTGCATCTGAGGAATAAATCCATTTGGTCATGGTGTATAATTCTTTTAATGTGCTATTAAACTTGGTTTCTCAGTATTTCATTCAGGATTTTTGTATCTGTTTGTCAGCAATATTGGTTTATAGTTTTTTTCTGGTAATAATAAAAAGCAGAAGTCCAATGTGCTATCCATTGCACTACAGAAGACTATATGATTATTTCAATAGATGCAGAAAATGCTTTTCATTAAAATCCAGCATCCTTTCATGGAAAAAAAAACCCATCAACAAACTAGGCATTGAAGGAACATACCTCATAATTATAAAAGCCTTATATAACAAAGCCATTGCTAAGATCATACTGAATGGGGAAAAGTTGAAAGCATTCCCCTAAGAACTGGAACAAGGCAAGTGTGCCCACTATCACCACTTCTATTCAACTTAGTACTGGACGTCCTAGCCAGAGCAAGTGAAAGAAATAAGGGGGATCCAAATTGAGAAAGAGGAGGCCAAACTAACCCTATTTGCTAATGGCATGATCTTGTATCCCTCTTTTAGCTAGGCTTAACCACAGCAAAGTAGCAGAAGTTCTGGAGTTCACTGAACACCTCCTGAAAAATCCAGCTATCAAGGAGAGCTTGAGGCTTCTGTACCCAGAGTATAGCTGCTAGCTGTCACCTTGAAGCAGTAGTTTCTAGGGTGGAAGACAACAGTTCTTTGAGACCAGGGCCAGAAAATTTCCCCTAGAAAAAGATGTGCAAAAGTTGGGTCAGAGTAATAGCATATTTTGGAAATGTTCATCACAGAGCCTGATGAACAAAGTCAATTCTGCCCTCTTTATTTCTCTGAAGAAACAGCCCTCAAAGGAGAGATGATCTTGCAAAATTTAAGATGTCTTTCTGCACAGGCTTATAATATCCTATGCAGGAGAGCCAATGAGTAACTTCATATTAACAAATTATTTGCCTTAAAAATAATAAAAATCAGAGCATAAATAAATGAAATGGAGATACAAAAACAATAGAACAGATCAACAAAACTCAGAGCTGGTTTTATGAAAAGATAAACAAAATTTACAAAACTTACTAGACCAAGAAAAAAAAGAAGACTCCAATGGAATTATAAATGAAAGAGAAGACAAAATAACTGAAACTACAGAAACAGAAAAGATCATAAGAGAGCACTGTGAACAATTATGTCACAAATTGGATAGCGTAGAAGACATGGATAAATTTCTAGAAACATACAATCTACTAAAACTAAATCATGAGGAAATCAAAAATCTGAGCAGATCAATAACAAGTAAAGAGAATGAATCAGTAATCAAAAACCTTCCACAGAAGAAAAACCTAGATCCTAATGGCTTCACAGGTCAATTCTACCAAGCATTTAATGATGAATTAGTGCCAATCCTTTTTAAACTTTTCCAAAAAATTAAAGAAAAGGGATTCCTCATTTTATAAAGTTAGTTTCTCTGATTTCATTTCCATTTTAATTAACCATCTGGACACTTGCTCTTGGTTTAGTTAATGTAAGGATTCTTTATCCTTCTTATTTTAATTTTTACTTTATTTTAAATAGTCCTAAGAAATCTTCCCTCCCCTGCCCCATCTTTAAATCCCATTTTTGAGAGTTAAGCTAGCAGACTCCTATAGCCTTGCTCCATCACTCCACCTTCTCCCAAACAAGTTCACCAAAGAAGCCCCAGCAGTTGGAGCCCTTTTAGCCCTGATTCAAAGGCATATTAGAGGACAGTTTAGCGTAATCACATAACAATCCACAGTTGCTTATGTCCTGAACATTTTAAGAGCTGCAGAAAGATGATTACATTTATTGTCTAAAGGTGGAGTTTGACTATTCCACTTTTAAGGTATATTTTGTGTATCATCACCTTTATTCACCTTATCATATTGGAAGTTTGTCCATCCATCTGGATCTTTTAAAGTTTCAGGAAATTGAGGGTCTTGAGTAAGACTGTAACATACCTTTCCATTCTGCAGGATCAAACATAATAGAAATAGCTCCTTGTTTGCCAGTGCATAATATCCATATTAATAGTGAGTTAGTTGGTACCTGATTATAATGATTCACAAGTTGACTTAACTCTTCAAGTAAGTATCCCTGCATTTCAGTTGTCTCTTGATTCCCATCCTCTACAACCTGTATGATCTTTATAGTAATTATTGGTTAAGTACAGGTTACATTCTGATCAAAGAAATATTTTCCTAACTCCCTTTTGGTGCCATGTTCCTCCTCTGTACAGACAGCCTGTTCAGTCATAACTTGGTGGACTTGGCAATCTTGGGGTCATTCTCAGTTACTTTCAATTTTGCTACAGCAGCCAAAAGTAGCCAGTGTAACAAATTCTTGGCTGACCTTCCATCCACCTGAATTTTCTGTTAATCCATTTAGTTCTTTTCCCTGGTTTTGGATCTATCACATACAAATTCCACTGATATGTCTTCCTTCCTTTCAGTGGTTGCAGAGTTTGAGTGACAAACTCAAACCAGGGTTTGAGATAAATAACCAGTGGCCTGAGGGCCAGCATGTCATTACAGATTTTCATCCTCCCTTAATTTAGGTTTACTTTTTCCAAATAAAAATCTTAGTCCTCATTTAAATTAATATTAATGTATAAAGGTCATTTCAATTATCCTCTTTATATCACCAACTGTGACAATTATACAGGTTTGGATAATTGAGAGTACTCTCATGAGATTCCACAGGGTATAGTCACGTAAGATTTTGATAAAGGTAAAGGGTATAATACATCAACATATAAAAGAACAGCCAGCTATTCATAGAGAGGTCCAAAATCTTCCAGTCACAGCTCCCAGGGTCCTTTCTAAGTCACAGAGGATGTGCTTTGTCTCTGTATTATGAAACTCCAAGATATGTATCAAAATAGTTTGGTCTCAGGAAAGCCAAGGCTCAAGTTTGATTAGAGGTCTCTTATACCCTACTGGCCATGTAGCTACAATCTGGTGTGTAAAAATTAAGCCACATACGAATCATTACTGTAAAGAAGCTACCTGCAGGGGAGTTTTGGAGTTTAGATAGCACATTATTAATCATAAACTAGGACATGGCATCCTTCTCTTGACCAAATGTCAGTCCCCAACTTCTAGATGTTCCTTACACAGCCAAAGTTGTAGGGTTTCTTTCCCAGGCCCCATTAGTTACTCTGCCGCTAAGGTAGTAAAATGTAAGGACTGATATTATTATATTTTCATTAGTTTTCTACAAAATGAATTGGGTTGGGCTGGAATTTCAAATTCTTCACCATGCTTGATTAATTGTTTTACGGGTGGAGAGTAGAAATAACAAACTGAATCGATGAATGCCCGGGTAGTAGTACTTTGTCTTTGAAACCACTTGAACCACTTTTGGGTACCACTTTTACTTTCTCTCCCTTTGCATTCTCCACTTTTTTCCCCATGTTTTGTTCGCTATCTCTCTTTTTTATAATTTACCACTCCTACTAGTGTTTGAGTTGGTGATCAAGATGTGAAAAGGATAATATAACTTTTTATTAATACTCATTTTAAAATGCACGTTCAGAGAAAAACATTGCTTAGATGATTTACTTCAAATTAAGTCAAAGATAAGATAGCTTTTAATGTCCACTACAATTGATCTGTTTTTGACTAAGAGAAGAAAACAAAGACAGACTCAGTTAGGATGAAAGCAACAAAATTATTCCAGTGTTTGGATTGAGACAGTGGTCAATTTTGGAGAAAATGAAGCTAGTAATGGTTTAAAGAGTTAATCAGGAGATGAACTGGAGAGAGAACGATAGAATATTGTGGATCTTCATCTACCATTCACGGGTATAAGTATATGCAGTTTTGCTCTTAAGCTGTTTGTTTATATGGCTTATAAAGCATTAAATTCTAATGAACTCTTTTTGTGACCTTTTAGAATTACTAGGCCCATTAAAGTGGAAGAGAGGAAATTACTGTAGAAACATAGTAACATTGTATTTATACATCATTTTCAACTAATCAGCAAATGGTATTATATTCATTGCTTTATGGGTCTGTTTATCCCACTGTGCTAAGATCTCCTTGAGAAGAATTGTAGCAACTCCATTCTTTTGGAGATAATAGATGCTCAGAAATATTCCTTATACACGATAATGAATATGAACATATTTTATGAACTCCAAGATGCTGTTAGGTATTACTATTAAAGAAATGAAGCATAAGAAATGAAGATAAAAATAATGTTTTACTAAAATTATCTCTTGGGGCTCATATAAACTTGAGAAAAAAATAAATCAATACAATAGCATGGATATTTATTTTAAAAAGCATCCTATTCTCTGTTTGGAGAAGAAAAAATAGAGCTCTGTTTTATTTCATTTTTATTATTTTGTTCATGGGCACGTTTAAAGTTATATTTCACATGTCAAATTTATTATAAAATCTTGATGTAAATTTATTCCATTAAATGAATGGAATTTTGTATCATTTTATTTAAACCATAATTATTGGAAAAAATGTTTCTGTCTTAAGAGTTTGTAAGAAGTATTAGTTATTGCATTGTGTAAATAATGTGGCCATTATATGTTATGTATATTTAATACAACTCTTTTTCTAGCCCCCAGTTTCTTGCAAAATGCTAAATCAGACATTGTAGTGGTGTCGAGTAAATACTATTTTTCCAAATTAATTTAAAAGTAGGACACTAGCAAAAATTCCAAAAATTTAAAATATAAATAATCTTTTATTTCCAAAAAATTGTTTTAAATTACTTTGTAAAGAAATTTGTTACACAGAATATTAGATTTTGTAGTTATTAAAGTATTAATAGGGATTTTGTGACTTTGAACATTATTTCATCACTTTATAACTCAGTTTACTCACAGAACAGTGAATCTTAATTGACTTGTACAGAGTTTTTCAGATCAAAAACTTCCATCATACTACAATTCAAAAATATATAAGAATCTTAGATATATTTTAATTTGTATTCATTTAAATAATCTTATTGTTTTGGTATCATTTTGGATTTACAGACAAGTTCAAAGATAGTATAGAATGCCTACATTTGTCATCTCAACTATTAGACTTCGATAATTGTGACTTATATAAATATTACTCTGTGACTTTGAAACATTATTTCATTACTTCATACCTCAGTTTACTCATTTATGAAAAGGTAAATCCTAACATTTGATTTCTCCGGAATTTTCCAGCTTATGATTTTAAATATAAGACACACTTGACAAGATTCCATTTGTATTTAGTGCAAACATACTGTTTTGTTGTGTGTGTCTATGTGCATACGTAAATACTGCCCTTGCTTTATTACGTAACCTGTTATTTATCAGAACCTAAATAAAATGAACCTCAGTGTTAAAATCTACAATCTAGCTTAATTGACTTTGCTAAAATACTTCAATAATGTGCTATCTACCTGTCTGAATTCATGCCCCAGACTATCCATTATGGACTTTTTTTGTTGTTGTTACTTTTATGGCTTTAGACATATGGATTAGTTTTGTTCTGTGGATTTATTTATTTTGCTTATCTATATTTGTTTTAATTGTAAAAATGGTGATAGAATCCTATATGAAATTAATTTATCAAATAGAATGAGGATAAAATAAACACAAGAGTTAAATCACAGTGCATTTAATTCATAGCAAATATCCATTTTATTTCATTCACAATATCTAGATCATTTTTTCTTTTCAATAAATTGAAAGCTTTTCATTATTTTATTTTATTTTTATTTATTTATTTTTCTTTTTTATTTCAGCATACAATGGGGGTACAAATGTTTAGGTTACATATATTGCCCTTGCCCCAGCCGAGTCAGAGCTTCAATGGTGTGCACCGCACCATTATGTGTGAATATACTCATCCCCTCCTCCCTCCTCCCATCTGCCCAACACCTGATGAATGTTATTACTATATGTGCACTTAAGTGTTGATCAGTTAAAACAAGTTTGATGGTGAGTACATGTGGTGCTTGTTTTTCCATTCTTGCGATACTTCTCTTAGTAGAATGGGCTTCAGCTCTATCCAGGATAATACAATATGTGCTATATCACCATTGTTTTTTGTGGCTGAATAGAACTTCATGGTATACATATACCACATTTTATTCATCCACTCATGTATTGATGGGCACTTGGGTTGTTTCCACATCTTTGCAATTGTGAATTGTGCTGCTATAAACATTCCAGTGCAGATGTCTTTTTTATAGAACAGAAACTTTTCAAAAGAAGATAGACTAATGGTTAACAAACATGAAAAAATGCTCAACATCTCTAATCATCAGGGAAATTCAAATCAAAATCACAATGAGATAATCACTTATCTCCAGTGAGAATGGCCTTTATCAAAAAGTCCCAAAACAATAAATGTTGGCGTGGATGCGGAGAGATAAGAACACTCCTACACTGCTGGTGGGACTGCAAACTAGTGCAACCTCTGTGGAAAGCAATATGGAGAAACCTCAAAGAGCTAAAAGTAGATCTACCATTTGATCCAGCAATCCCATTACTGGGCATCTACCCAAAAGAACAAAAACCATTCTATAAAAAAGATATCTGCACTAGATCATTTTTTCAATTCAAGCATTTCATTTTTGTAATTATCATTTGAATTCTTAAACTTTTACTTAGAATTAACTTTGGTAGATAAATTTTAAACTAAACTGCTCTCACATTTCATATAGTTTGGTGAACATTTGTGCCTGTTTCCGAAAGATACATGGGCAGGAGAACGTTGTTATACTTTTGAGCTTTAGTTCTGCCACAGTATATTCCCAGCATCACTCTTAATTGGGTCTGTGGGACACTGTCCCAGACGCACCAGCAGTTTCTACATTCCACAGATCTTGCCCAACAACTTTAAATTGCTTTGGGAATTGGGAAACAATTACAATAAGTGTTTCATAACAAATATTTACTCTTCTGCATCTAAGTAATCTGGCATCTTTTGTTGAATCTGATCCCAATTCAGAATTCTTCCATAAATACTAAGCAAACAGTACAATACTTCTAGGAAGTGGAAGCTAATTTATCCCTATAAAGGTAAGTCCGTCATACCATGAAACTGTATTGCAATTAAACTAAATTAAACTCAATCTATAATTAAATGTATTATTCAGTATGAATTTTAATCTGAATAACCTGAAGCAATACAGGTACCAATTTATTATTACCAAGATATGCTGTGAATTATTATTATTTAATTATTATTTGTATTATATTCATTAATCCTTAAAGCAATTTCCATATCCTGATTATTTTACTTATAATATCCCTGAAAGAAAGTAATACTGATATTTTTATCACTATTTCACAAATAAGAAAACTGAGGCTATAAATTACAGGCAAAGAAGTTCAATCCAAAGACTTTGATTCTAGTCTGAAGCATTTTCCACTCTGATAAACCCGTATCTTCCATACTCAGTTGAGTATTAGGTGATCCCTCTATACTTACAGTGCATAAGTAGGTAATTATCTGTATAAGATAGCAGTTTGTTAGCACTGACTGAAAGATACTTTTTTTAAAAAAATTAAAGCCTGCTACAAAAGTATGAATGTGGTGTATTAAAGTCATCTTGCTCGTGAATACACAAATTTTCCACTGGGAAATTGCTTGACAGTCTAAAAAGTAAACCTTCATGTATTCAGTCAAAACCGTCTCTGCTGTGCAGCTGCTGTGTTAGACTTAGCTGTGGGGCGGTGAGCCAGCTCCTTCCCCACGTCTCCTGTTACCTCACAATATACAATATAATTGATTTAAAGAGAGAGAACAGAGGAAAACAAAAGGCAGCAAGAGAGGCCTGGCTGAAGGTGGCTTTGAGTGCAAGTCTTGCTATCTTCTTCCCTTTTGCATTTGTGACTGGGCTGCTCAGAGTGCACATGTCCCTTGCCCAGTGCACCTTCTGACCAATTTCTGTACCCTGTTTGAGGAGAATTTTGGTTTATCATAAGAAGTAGTGTAGAATAATTGCCCCTTTTCTCTCTGGGCACTTTCAAATAAGTACAGTCAATTTGTCGTTGTGATCCCAATTTTCTATGGCTCTTGCTGACCTGGCACAAAATACGGCACATTGGATCCTGCAATAAAAGTTAGTTAAATTAATGAAATGAAGACATTTCCTCCTTCCCCCCTCCCTCCCTCCCATCCTTCTTTCTTTCCTTCCGTCCTTCCATCCTTCCTTCATCTATTTCCTCCTTTTCTGCTTTCTTTCCTCTTTTCCCCCATCACCATCTTCCCTGTTTCTTGCTTTAAGCTGAATAAATAAAAATTAACAATTTCTTGCAGACTCAATTTTGTCAACTGTAAGATGGAGATTGTATATTCCCTTTTTTTGTTTTCCCTTAAAATTTTAAATATTTCTATCTTGTATTCTTAACTAAATTTTCCCTGCAGTAGAATCCTGACAGTTTGGATTTCTGACCCCTGGAAATGTCTGACGGACCAAAATTTTCTAAACTGCTACCACGTGACAAACTGTGTCACCGAATGGGGAATAGTGGAAGTGCTGGAATTCTCAAGACTATTAGGCACAGAAGGCCTAAACTTTTGATTTTGACCAAAGTCAAATTTGGTGGTGATTATGAAAAGATAAATTTTCACATCTAGTCAACAATCAGCGGCAACCTCACTAATCTAAATATCTTAAATCCCTGAGTTACATTTCTGTTTAAAAATTGTATAATGCCATATTATATGATGTCAAGATTAGATGGCTGCTAAGGTCACAGAGGGTAGACAATTACCCTACACTCTCTGCTTTCTAATGATGGACCTCTTCCCCACCAAAACAAGTGCCAAATTCTGTGCCTGATTTTCGAGCCTGTCTACACGCCCACCACGCTTTCCTTCTCAGACGCGCTTGCCACTACTCCTCCATGGAAACTCCCTTGTCTGAGATTGATGTGCTGCCAATCTGCTTACTCCTAATTCTGGCTCAACTTCTGACTTTGGAGATACTGCTCTTCTCCTCCAAACCTGTCTAATCCTATACTTCCAGAGTCAGCCTAAATCTAAAACTCCTCTTCAGATTTTTCTTGCCTGATTATTTCTCATAAATTTTTTTCCTTCTGGGAAAAACTATAATTTTCACCCAAGCTCCAGAATGTAATTATATTCATTACATACTTTCATAAGTACTTTTCTTGTATCCCTAAATGTATTGTGAACTTGGTGATAGCAGGCAATTTACATTATTCTTTTATTTATGCTTACTATGCTTGGAACATGACTGAGTCCAAGGTAAGCTGTTAGTAATATTAACTGTTAGTAATATTCTAAAACTATTGTAGTAATCTGGTACAAGTTTATTATCCTTTTTAAAAATGTGTCCTTCAAAAATATTTTTAAAGAGTATTTAATAATATGGTGTTAGTCTGGAGTTTTCTGCAAAACGCAGAAGAATTATGTTCTTGATGATTTCCAGGTTGTTATGCCAATCTATATAATAAGGCAAAAGAAAATTGTTTTCAATCAGAAACACCTAGCTAATCTGCCCACTCAGTGTAGATTAAAGCCAAGCTACTTAAGTGCTTTTTGTGCCAGTTGCATAAGCATCACCTGGGCACTTAATCTCAAGACCTGCTCTGAACACAAACAGAATCTGAAGGTTTTTTAAGACCCCAGGTGCTCCCTATGAATATGAAAATTATGAAGCCATGAACTAGACTTGTGTCAAAGATATTAGCTTCAAATTCCACTTTATTATTTACTACCTGGTTAATGTTGGTCAAGTTCCATCATTTATATTTGAAAAACTGACAATATATAAAGAATACACTTTATAAATTATAAAGCAATATGTGTATACATATTTATATAAAATATTTAAACATTACTGTTTTATAGGTTGACTTGAATACATTATCAAGATGAACTCTTCTCAAGCTACAGAATAAATATGTAAAGAGACAATTTACATTGTCAAGAATTTACATTCTTGTCAATTTACATTGACAAGAATCTCCAGGGATTCTTCATCACATTTGTGTGGAACTGATCTATGCAATGGTCTTGTAATATGAGCAGTCATACAAGAGTCTACGACTGGGCTGAAGTATGAGATCAATAACAACCTGTGCCTTAAATAGATGTTACAGTTCACATTATGCTATTCAATTTATGATTAACTTGTCCATATAACACTGACCTAATATAAGGTATGCAGTGTCAGGATTAGAAAGAAATACACACAAAAATAATTAAAGTTGCTGTGACACTTTAATTACTTTGTTAATTGCTGAATCAAAATTCCAGTATTTGTTGAGTAATCATTTGCCTGCTCTACTGCTTGTTTGCTGGGGCAGATGAAATGAAGAAGTTAGGCTTATAGTTGGTAATTAGCCAGGGGTTTTAGAAACCTCAACTCAAGAGAATGTCTTCAACCCAGGAACCATGTCCTCAACAGCAGGAAATGTTAGTTCTGTACGTGTGTCTGATCAGAGGTAAATATTAACATACTGCTGATGGGGTATAGGCACTTGTATCATTCCCAACCTCACTGTGTTTAGTAACAGATGTTATTGAAGATAACTGGATGTCAGAGCTTCAAGCAAGCACTCCTTCTAATATATTCTAAAAGAATGATCATTCGGGTAGTTTGCACCATTCATTTCTTTGCAGTGAATATAGCTTATGTTAGGTATTCTTCTGATATCCTGAAAGTGGATAACATGAGTGAGATTAATCAGACACTTGTATCAGAATTTCTTCTTCTTGGTCTTTCTGGATACCCCAAAACTGAGATCATTTACTTTGCTGTTATTCTAGTTATGTACCTAGTGATTTTAATTGGCAACAGTGTTCTGATCATCACAAGCATCTTTGATTCTCATCTTCACACTCCCATGTACTTCTTCATGGGCAACCTTTCTTTCCTGGATATCTGCTATACATCCTCGTCTGTTCCCTCAACATTGGTGAGTTTGATCTCAAAGAAAAGAAATATTTCCTTCTCTGGATGTGCGGTGCAGATGTTCTTTGGGTTTGCAATGGGGTCAACAGAGTGTTTGCTTCTTGGCATGATGGCATTTGACCGCTATGTGGCCATCTGCAACCCTCTGAGATATCCCATCATCATGAACAAGATGGTGTATGTACTGATGGCTTCTGTGTCATGGATCTCTGGTGGAATCAATTCAGTCGTGCAAACATCACTTGCCATGAGATTGCCTTTCTGTGGGAATAATATTATCAATCATTTCACATGTGAAATATTAGCTGTCCTCAAGCTAGCTTGTGCGGATATTTCCCTCAATATTGTCACCATGGTGATATCAAATATGGCCTTCCTGGTTCTTCCTCTGCTGGTGATTTTTTTCTCCTATATGTTCATCCTCTACACCATCTTGAGAATGAACTCAGCCACAGGAAGACACAAGGCCTTTTCTACCTGCTCAGCTCACTTGACTGTGGTGATCATATTTTATGGTACCATCTTCTTTATGTATGCAAAACCCAAGTCTCAAGACCTGAATGGAAAAGACAAGTTTCAAACTTCAGACAAGCTCATTTCTCTGTTTTATGGGGTAGTGACCCCCATGCTGAATCCTATAATCTATAGCTTGAGGAATAAGGATGTAAAAGCTGCTGTAAAATATCTGCTGAACCAAAAATCTATTCACTAAGAACATAAGGAAATATAAGTCTTTGTGTAATAGAACCAAATATGGACTTATAGGTAGATCAGTAAGAACTTGTTTTTGAGAAACCGTTTTTAGGGAGAGAGGTATTCTTATCTTTTGACTTCACCAGCCCTGCTCAGCTATAGTCACTGAGAACAATAGTTTGCTCCAAACTCAGTTTCCAACGTGCCCTGATCCAGATTTAACAAACACAATAAATGAATTCAATCAGAATATCATCTCTGGTGGTATCTGAAATGAGAATGTCTGGTGAAATGTGCAGAAACGTAGTGGAAAACAATCACACATAAGCTTTGGATACAGGCAATGGTAAAAAATCTGTAATTTCATAAACTACCTAAATGATATTGAATAGATTGTTCATTTTTCCTCAGCCATATTTTCTTTACTTGTAATGAGGAAGTAAATAAAATCCAGGCCCCGGTGTCATTTACAGTTTCAATAAATTGGAGAAAGCACCTAGCATAGTACCAGCTTCTTAGTGTTCTAAAATTTCAGAATTGAAGCTAAGACTTGGGGTTGAGGAATAGAAGTTACTACTTAGCACCTCTTTTACTCCAAGCTGTTAATAACTAGAGCCAGGTATTTCTGTCTGAAAGTCACCCCATTAATATAAATCATGCCCTTCCCCTATATCTATATAAAGAGGAGATTAGGCAGGAGAAGAAATAATCAAGGGAATGTTGTACCTTAAGGGAAGTGCACAATGAGTGGTAAGAGGCATTTCACCATTGTCTCTGGGAAAGAACGGGAACTCTGTTCCAATTCAAGCCAAGTGCGGAGATGCTTCAAGAGCTTCTTCAGGTTTTGGGTGCCTGCGAAGAGGAAATTCTGGCATCTGGCTTGATGAGTTGAGGCCTGCTGAGCTTTCAAGGCTGCAGAGTAGCGGATGAGCTAATCTAGGAGAGGGAGGAAGGTGAGTATCCTAGCCCCAAAATAGACACAACCATTTCAAATCCTCCTGAGATGTTCCTATAGGGTCAGAAAGAGTGAATGATTGGGAAAATAAAATCAGTTCTTGTTATTCTCCAATGAGTTGAAGCTCTTCAGTGAATCTATCATATTCCTTTTACTTTTTCTGTAGATTACGTGTCTAGAAGTCCAATGCTGAGTACAGTGTATCTTTGAGCTACACTATCCATTATTATTTTTTCCTATACTCTCTTAACCCATGATGCTAGCTGGCTTTGACTTTATTTTCCTACTCAATTTTCCTATTTCCTACTTATTTTGGACCACGATATTATTCCATTTCTTCTACACAGACGCTTCACTCTTTGCCAATCTATTTCCTTCAGGTTGACCCAGGTTTCTAACTAAATGATCCAGTCATCAAATCCTGCTGTCCTGCTATTGTCCCACTAGAATTGGAATATTGTCACTGCAGAGAACCTATAGTGGCTGGTCCCTCTCCTCTGGGTTGGATCACGTTGGCATTGTTTTTGCTTCTGTTCTGAAAGGCATGTACAAGACCATGTGGATGATGGCATTTGAACTTCTGATGCCTCTTCTCCACCAGAGGTGCTACTTTTGTGTCTGATCCTTGTTGAATTCTCTAATTTTGGCCTATGAAAGCAAAGTTTTAGGGATGTAAAAAATATTATTTCTACTCTTCTAGCCACTTCTTTAGCACCTAATCTTAATTTTTTTTCCTAAGAGTGTCAACATCTTATTATGCAGGCTTACATCAGGTTGAACTGATCACCTGCCAAAATATTCCATAGATATATCAAAGTGGGTGCAATATGGCTTTGATATAGACAGGTGTGCTTATGCTAATCAACTATCAGAAAATTTACAGATTGACTAGTGAATTTCCCTTTCTGCAAAATCAGGAAATCTGCACCAATTGTTAAGTGTATTATTCTGATTCATAAATCAATATTTTCTAAAATTCGGAAAGAATATAAAAAAACACAAAAAATGTCATTGCTACCTTTCAAAGATATTATTTTTAATGTTTTTCTTAGTAGGAGTCATACATTCACCGCATTTTTATTTTGATTGATATTAGATATACTCTGAGCACTCAATTTTTAAAAAATGCACATATTTTCACAGGATAAATTCTAAGAAGTGAAATTAATAAGTGAGATGGTATAAACTTTTTAAATTTCTCACTGAATTAACCTTAGAAAAGTCATATTACTACCCTAAATCCCATAATATGAATTTCCCCAAATATGTTTGTAGCTCTGGTTACATATATCCACACACATATCTATTATACACATATTTTATATATATGTGTGTATATATATGGTATATATATTTAAAAATTTCTTTTAGAAATATTCATTTTCAAATATTTAACAAAGGATTGAGAATAATTTAATAAAACTCATACCAATCATAGAACTTAACTAATTGCCAACACATGGTCAACCTTCTTTATCATTATCCATACCCACTTATCTTCTTCTTTCAGATTATTTTGAAGCAAATCATGGACATAATCACATCAGGTTATGTATATAATGTAAGTATCTGTGAGAATGCACTCCAGGAACACATAAACCATGATACGAATGATGCCTCCTCCAGTTAAGAAACAGGACCATGCTGGTGAGGACTGTGAGCCATGACAAGGTCACAATACAAGGGCCATGTAAAAGATGACATTGCTAATTCCAGTGAATTGCTGCTATGAGATAATACAAGCTGTATATTCACCAATTTTCCAAATTTTAAACATTGCAGCACTTACCCAGGGTAGGATATTTTACAGAACGCATGAGATTTCAAAATGTGTATTCATGTGTGGCTTTAATAAATGTATAGGACATGGTCATGCAGTTTCAAGAAATTTCATTGAACACCTCAGTTGTAATTCTCAGGATAATTTTGAGTAACTGTTAGAATGATTCAGTCAATGTTGGTTTCTATAGTAAACATTTTGTTGCCATTGACTGCTAGTATTGCTTGAGTAGAGTCTGAGTATATATTTTGAACTCCAAATGTTGATTTCCCCAGGATACTATCACATAGGTAGTAACATTCAAATATATTTTAGAGTATATCTAAGTGTTTTCCATAGGCTCCCTTTGTATCAGCAGTCACTTCTCTTTTCTTCCATTTTTAATTTATTTTATCTAGATTATCTTCCTTAAAGTAGGACTGTTAGGTTCAGCTAGAGGACTGACTCATAAAGTTGGCAGCAACATAAATATGGTCAATATTTCCCCTTTATCAGGGCTCAGTTGCACGAAGTAGGGTTGGATACATCCAAGCATATAGGCCTGCATCATCCACCAGGTAGGAAAGAGACAGAAACCATTAATCCCACTTTAAAATGATAGAAAGAATGATCCATAGTATCATTCCTTTAGGAATATGGGCAGTAGTAACATTTACATGTATTGTCATGGTGTTATGTTCAGTAAATGATGCTTATTCTGGAACTTGCAATGAATGACCCACCAACAAAAGAGCAAAGCAAAATTTTTAGAAAGAAGTTTCTATGAGTGCCTGCATTATTTTCACTATTTTCTCCATATCTTTTACATATCTCAGCAATATCCAATGGTGATCTCCCTTTAAGGACATGTATATTAAGTTTTAACACATATTCATTCAGTTGTAAGAGACATCTCTTTTGTATCATTCTCTAGTTTTGTAAGCGGGGGTTTCAGTTGCCCATTCCAATTTTTATTGGTTCCAGTTTTGTGTATGGGAATGTCTATGAGAATTCTGTTGTTTATGATGCTTTGTAACTCATTATTGAAATTTACTTGGAGTTTCTTAATTAGATGACCAACATCCACATTAAAATAACACTCTTGCTCTAGGCTCATACTAGTGGTAGTTATAGTATCTGCTTTATTTGCAAGATATGCAAACTCACATTCAGAGTGAGTGTCTCTCTCAGTTGAGATTCACTATTGTCCACCCGGAAGCCAGGGTAACAGGCCAATGACTTGCCAGCTCTGTCTCCTGGATCCTTTCAGAAGCTGACTTATAACTGCATTTAGTTTCTGCTTTTTCTGCTGAGAAGCAGATCCATTTTCAGGCACATGTCTTGCAAGGGAGACAGTGGGAGGCATATTTTTTTCACACCTTGCTCCATTGCTCAAATGCCTCCCTGTCCTCTCATCTTATGTCCTCAAGAAGCCACTTGCAAAGAGAGAATAAAGACTCCCCTTTGTTGATTCTAGTCCTGTTCTGAATTCAGACGGGAAGTTTTCTGATAGATATAGATAAGGCCCACTTTGATAATCTGTCTTCACGTTCATACATTAAGATGTCTCACATTTTACCACCCCATGTAAGGGTCCTTTACCTTCCAGTTGTAGAAGGGCTACATTTCAGACTATTCCATTAGCTATTGTCTGAGAATTGGTAAAAATTCATATGGTCTCATTATCATTGTCTGGTTCCTCTGTTGATTGAGGAAGACTGTTCTTAATTCTTCCTAAATCAAATACGAACAGTGACTTGGGAATATTATTTGATCACTTTTACTTCATTTTTATGTCTATAGAAAAAGAAGCCTTACTAAAAGATTTCTACAGTTTTCTAGCTCTAAATTTCTATGATCTTATAAGAACAAACCTGCTATATTGCCACTTGCATTTAATGTATGCACACTATAGTTTCTGTTCTCTGTGTGTGTGTTGTGTGTGTGTGTCTACGTGCATGCAAAAATACTGCCCTTGCTTTTTAAGTAAACAGTTTTTTCTCAGAATCCAAGTATTTATGTGGCATCTATTGGAAAATTACAGTGAGAATCTAAGGTTAATATCTGCAATATAGCTTAATAAACTTTCCTACAACAGTTTATTATAATGTGCTGCCTAACTATTCATTCTGAAACTATCCATTCTGGATATTTTGTTTTTTGTTTTTTTTACCTTTGTGTCCTTAAAAATATGGATCCACATTTTCTCTGTGGATATTTTTATTTTTATTGTTTATCTGTATTTCCTGTCATTGTAAAAGAGGTTGGCAATGGCATCCTGAATAAAGTTAATTTATCAAAAAGAATGAAGACAAAAGTAAGAAAAATGTTAAATCACAACACATTTAAATCACAGCAAATATCTATTTTATTTCATTTATAATATCTAGATCATTCCTTTTAATTCTAACATTTCGTTTTAGTGGTTATCATTTGAATTATTAAGCTCTTAGTTTGAATTAACTTTACTTTGGTAAATATATTTTAAACTAAAACCTCTAACATTTCAATAAATTTGCTTGGTGAATATTTGTTCCTGTTTCCAAAAGTTCCATCGGCAGGAGAATGTTATTTCATTTCTGAGTTTTAGTTTAGTCACAATATATTCCAATCTTAATTGGGTCTGTGGGACACTGTCCCGGATGCACCAGAAGTTTTTCCATATGACAGCTCTCTCACTCCAACTTTAAATTGCTCTGGGAATTGGGGAACAATTATAATTACTGTTGCATAACAAATATTTAATCTTCCACATCTATGGAATCTGGCATCTTCTGTTGAATCTGACCTTAATTCAGAATGTTGACATAAATGCCAAGAAAAAAGTAACTGATTCTTCTAGGAGATAGAAATTTTTTATCACTATAAAAGTAAATCCTAAATGCCATGAAACTGTGTCTGTTTAATCCATAATTAAATCTATTATTAAATATAGATTTATAATGTGAATAACATTAGGCAATACAGCTACCAATTTATTATTAGCAAATACAATTGTGATAATATTAGCATTATTTTCTGTACAATGTTAGTTGATACATAAAGCAGTTTCCATATGATATCTGAATTTTTCTCAAAACAAACGTGAGAAAGTAAGGTAGGTATTTCTGTCACTATTTTACAAATAAAAACAAAAACCTGAGGCTATATATTAGAAGAAAAAAGAACTTGAAAAGTAGAACTTATGTTTTTAAATCTTAAGCACTTTTTTACTAGGTTAACCCCATGCCAATCCATTCAGGTGAGTATTAGGTGATCTCTTTGTACCTGCAGTGCATGAACTGATTAATCTCTGTATAAAATGACAGATTATTAGTCCTGACAGAAAGATATTTCTCTTTTTTAAATGAGACCCTGCTGCAAATGAACAATTTGAGCATATTAAAGTCCTGAATAATAATCCACCAATACTGCACAGGGAAATTTCTGAAGAGTCTGGAAAGTAAACCTTCATTTATTCAATCAAAACCCATCTATTATGTGCAGCCACTGTGTTGGAATTAGCTGTGGAGGTATGAGCAGCACAGGCCAGCTCCTTCCCCATGTCTCTTGTCTCACAATATACAAGATAACTAAAGAGAGAAGAACAGAAGAAAACCAAAGGCATCAAGACAAGCCTGGCTTCAGGTGGATTGAACTGGTGAGGGAATGTTTGCCTAGGCAGGGAAGGTTTGAAGCATGTGGCAGGAGAGGCAGTTTAGGTAGCCTGAGATGCACTGTGTGAATGGGGAAGCCAGCAGCCTCTCCAGGCCTGGACCAGGTTTGGGCTGGATCTAGAATATCACCATGTTCCTGGTAAGCCAGTGTCTTGCTGTCTTCTTCCTTTGCATTCATGACTGGGCTGCTCACATTGCTTATGTCTCTTACCCAGTGTATCCCTTGATCAATTTCTGTACACCACTTGAGAATTTTGATTTATGATGCTATGTAGTATTGTAGTAGGGTGAGTGTAGAATCATTTCATAGCAAAGGTAGTGTTCTGGGGCATATGATTCCAGCTTGCAGCGCTGAACTTTCCTCCATGATAAGAAGTACTAAGTCCTCAGGACTTACCCATTCTTCTTGTGCATTCTTAACTGAGCACAGTCAAGTTTGCCTTTATGATCTCAATTTATCTCTGGTACTCACTGACCATTCCCTATGGCTGACATGTGATTGCTATACAGATTTTACTGCTACCTATTAGGTACGGAGAGTAGTGGGAGGAGAATGGCTTTGGGCTTTGTCTCTGCCTCTTGTCATCCATGTGACAGCCAAGTGAACTAATATCCAGCATAGTGTCTGACACATGGGAGTCTGCAATAGAAGTTAAGTGATTTTCTAAAATTTAAATGAAAAAAAAGTTTAAAAAAATGTACTTATGGCCTTAAGCTGAGTAAATACAAATTAAAAATGTCTTTGGGGCTCAATTTTCTCATCTCTTATTTGGGAATTCAACATTCTCTCATTTGTGCCCCTCTTCAAAGTTGAAATATTCCACCTGATATTCTTAAATTATTTTCTAAAATGAGAATCCCACTGTCGAGTCTGGCTCCTGACTCCAAGACATTGTGTCCCATAGGGAAATCTTCCTGCCTATCATCACACAGAAAACTGAGTATTAGAGTGTGGGGTGGGTCTCTGCTGAGATACTCAAAACGGTAAGCCCATGTGAACCGTAAGCATACGATTTTGATTAACTCGAAAACTGGTGGTGATTATGATGATTTGTGTGTGCGTGTATACCAGGCAGTAATTACTGATAACCTAATTAATATAAACATCTTAATTCCACGTGTCACATAGCTGCTTAAAACCTCATAAAATCAAATTGTATCATGTCAAGTTTGGAGGATAGCATAGCTAAAGTCACAGAAGGGTCTCAACACTCACCTTATGCTTGGTATTTTCTAATAAGAGACCCTTTCCTATAAAAAGAAATGTCACTTTTTCTGTCTGACCACTGGGCCTTTATATATTCCTGCCTAAATACTTTTTCAGATGTGTTTACACTGAAACTCCCTTGTCTGAAAAGTAGGTACTGCCAATCTGCTCCTCCAAGACATCGCTCAACCTGCTCTCCCTTCTGGAATACCACACTTCCCTCTTCTTCAAACCTGCCTCATCCTTTTTGTGCCTCCAGGTCTGGTCTAAGTCTAGAAGTTTTTCAGAACTCTCTCGTTACTTATTTATTTCTTTTACCTCCTCTTTCTGGAAATACTTATTATCTACCCTGGCCACATGATATTATTTGTATCAAATTATTGCATGCCATTTTCCTGTTTCCCTTACTGAATCGTGGACTTTATGATAGCAGACATACTGTATCGTACTTTTTCCATTCTTACTTAGCTTGGAACAGGACTGAGCTCAAGTTAGGCTATCAGTTATATTGTACACATATTACAGTGGTTTAGGAAAGTTTATCCTGCTGTCATAAAATTTGTGTTTCAAGTGTATTTGTTTTCTGAAATATACTGAAGAGCAAGGTGTGGCCTGGAGTTTGCTGGCAAACACAAAACAATTATATTTTTGGTCATTTTCCAAGTTGTTAAATCAGTCCATATCATCACACAAAAGAAAATCTATTTGAATCAGAAACATCTGGATAATCCACCAGCTCTCTATAGAGAAATCAGTTTCTTGCTACTCAAAATGTGACCTCATCCCAGTGGCTTTAGTATACCCTGGGAAGTTAATAGAAATACATAATCACAGGCCATACCCCAGAACTATTAAAATAGAATTTACATTTTAACAACATCCCCAGGTAATTTATATGAATATGAAAACTATGAAAGATTGAAATAGTTGATTATTATTCCAAAAGGCTAAAAATTCTGGACAGTACTTGGTGGGAAAACAAAGTATAACTTTTGATGATGTGGTCCAAAGAGCTCTAGACTTCATTGCCAAAGAGCTAAGCTTCCACTGCCACCTTTTACTTATAGGCTGTATAATCTTAGCCACACTCTGTCTTTCATATTTAAAAAATTAGGGATAATGAGAAGATAATTTGCTTTTTGTAAAGTGTTAAGTACTACACACACACAAATATGTTTAACCATTATTAATGTTTTCTCAGTTTCACTTAAACAAATTACCAAGAATAACTCTAAAGCCACAGAATACAACAAATGAGGAGAGACCATGTATTGTTCTCCAAAGATTCCTCATCATTTACATGTAGAGCTGGTCTACACAATGGTCTTATCATACAAAATAACCAAATAGTAAGAGTCGGCTGTTACTATGAGATCAACAACTAACTTTACCTTTGAACAGATGTCAAATTGCAGTGTATGTGGTTTAATTTACTATGATCAAATATCTGACCCATAAGAATACACATTTAACTGCCTAGGAAGAGATCCAGAGTTCAAGGCAGGCAAATATTCATAATAATTAAACATGCTTTAAAATTCTGAACATTTATGTTAATCACTGGATCAAAATTCCAGTGTTTGTTGAGTGGTCTTTTGCCTTTCCCACTGCTCTCTCACTGTATTTGACTAAATGAAGTCAGGTTTGTTGTCTGCAATATCTTAAGGCTTTTAGAAAACTCAACATAGGGTGCCCTCAACAGTAAGGAAGATCACGTCTAAATTTGCTTCTGATCTTAGGTTAGATCCAGGGCATAGAAATTGTCAACTTGCTGGTTGTATTCTAGGCACAAACACTACTGAAGATAACTTAATGACAGAGTTATAAAGCAAACATGCTTTATTTCACCATAGAACAATGTTTATTCAAGACATTTGAAGGCAAGGCAAAGGCAACTATGAAATATTTCCTGAGCAGGAAAGTTGTTAACCACTAAGACCAAAGGGAAATATGGGTCCTTTGTATATAATTACCTTGATTTAGCCATTCTACAATGTATACATATATTAAGACATCTTGTTACATACCATAAATGTATATAATGTTTACTTATTTAAAATAATTTAAAAAATTAAAAAAGAATAGAAATGGTATCATTGGGCAATCATTGAAGACCTTTTCCTATTGGATCCTGATTTAGGAATTGAAGTAAAGACTCCAAAGTGAAGATCAAGGATACTAGCTAGCACCTCTTATTTTCATAAGTACTAGTTTGCTGTGAATTTCTGATCAACGGTGGTTTTTAATTCTCCCAGATGCTTGTATGAGGATATTTATATCAGTAGTGTTATATTACAGTTTTCATTTTGCTTCATGTGTGTTTTTTTTGAAGGAGGAGGAGTAGAAGTTTCCATCAGGTAAGGTGTTTTAATTCTCACTTTCTTTTTTTTCTTTCTTGAACTTAAAGACATTTTTTTTCTTTTGTTTCAAAAGATGGATTAGGGTACAAGTGGGGTATTAGTGAAAATTAGAGGGAATGTGCATTCAAGGGCACTCAGTTTATACTGAGAGTTAGAATAACATGATGGTTAAGTGACAGGGTCTGCATCAAATTAGTTGGATCCCAGCTTTACCACGTACCTGATTTGTAAACAACATAAACCATTTACTCTTTCTTTACTCAGGTTGTTCATTTGGAAAGTGGAGGAGACATTATGGTTGATGAAATGGAATAAAATATTACCAATACCAACTCATACCATTATTGTTTATATTAAATTACCACATTAAAGAATGTAGAATAATGTCTGGAACACAGTCATAATTCAATAAGTGTTCTGGATTTTTACTATTTATTATTATTACTTTTAGTATTATCACTGCAGCCAGTACCCTGTTCCACGCACATTTCTATTGTTCTTTCTTTATGTTGCCAGCACCTTGTAAGTAAATCATTCCCCCTTGGAACCTCCTGCTAGCTTTCATTTCTTTGGCATTCAAAGCCATGCCTATGTTTCCTAATTAATTAACTTTTTGTCCACACTATATAGCCATCTTTCTCATTATAATGCAATTATTTGTGGTGGGGCCATGTTTTTATGATGATATAGAAGCCACCCTGTACTGATTTGCTTCTGTGCTAGGTGAGAGCCAGTTGGACCTGTTGAGGTAATCACATCTACTCAATCCTGAGAGCATCACAAGAGGAATCAACAATCCCTCCCCATCTCCCTTGTGCAAGGTCCAATCTTTGAAAACAATGCAGTGGTCTTTGGGAAAACAAAAAAGTTACAAAGCAAGACTCAAGGCAATTGAGAGATAGTGTCAAATAACAAAAACAGTGATGGTATTAAAGCCATCAATTCAAAGAATGGTGTTTCATGAATCATTGTATCACTACGTACCTGGGTCATCTAGGCTAGGTTACACCACTTCATAATTTACCATTACGTGAGTTCAGAATTACCATAATTTAGATCATGTCTCCATAGATAGTTATGCTAAATCAGAACATTTTCTTAATGTAGATTTGGTGAATCATGACTACAGATATTACATTAACCATGTTTCATAGTCAAGATTAGACATTTGAGCAAAGGCACCAGGATTGATCAGGCTATTTTACCTTTTGTTTGAGACTCTTCATGATATTTCAAATTTGAGATATAATTTTGGTGAAACTTCAAATACTTTAAGCCTTCCATTAGCATTATTTTGCACCAACCATAACTATTTGTCCAGCTTTGCTTGCATGTCACCTGGTGGCATTTAGTTACAGGCATATGTAGTTAGAAAGCATTTGGGTGACACTGACTAGTAGAACCTGTGTGCCCTTGTCAGATTCCTTGCTCATACACCCTGCTCTCCAGCTCAGCTCTGGGTAAAGCAGGGTGTGCTGTCTTTGTCTGACTATGGAGGGGAGATTTAAAAATTAGGGTGGAAGTAGTTTGACTCATGTCAGGGACTAGGCCTGTCATACTGGCCTGCATATGACTTCGTCAGTCATTCTGTCATGCTTCTCATGGTCACAACATAGTGGTCACATTCAGGGCAAACACTTCCTTTAGCCCCCTTTATATTAAAAGCAAAACCCTTGCCGGAGCCTCCAATAGACTTCCATTTATGTCCTACAGAAAAGAACTGTTTCACTTGGGCACCCCAGCTGCAAGTGAGGCTTAAAAAGGGAATGGTAGTGATGGGCACTTGGGTTGTTCCCACATCTTTGCAATTGGAAATTGTGCTGCTATACACCTTAGAGTGCAGGTGTCTTTTTTATAGAGTGTCTTTTTTCCTTTTGGTAAATACACAGTAGTGGGATTGCTGGATCAAATGGTAGTTCTTATTTTAGTTCTTTGAGGTATCTCCATACTACTTTCCACAGAGGCTGTACTAGTTTACGGTCCCACCAGCAGTGTATGAGTGTTCCTGTCTCTCTCATATTAGCCTGGATGGAACGGAGGCCATTCTTCTGAGTGAAGTATCACAAGAATGGAAAAACAAATAAGACCTGTACTCGCCATTAAATTGAAACTAACTGATCCACACTTATGTGCACATATGGAAATAACATTCATCGAACATCAAGCAGGTGGGAAAGGGAAGAAGGGCATGGGTAGATTCACACCTATCGGGTACAGTGCATCTCATCTGGGTGATGGGCACACTTATAAGTTTGACTCAAATGGTACAAAAGCAATTTATGTAACCAAAACGTTTGTAGCCCCGTAATATTTTAAAAAGGGAATGGTAAGTTTTTATGACCCTTAGCGTAAAGGTGGCAAGGGAGAAGGGAGTTAGTGGCGGGTGTAGAGTCCCCACAAGACTGGAGACAAGGAAGATCCCTAAGGCAAAATTATGCAGGGTAGAAGGTGTGATGCAAAGGGCAAAGTCAAGGAGCCTGAGTCAGTCTGATCCCTTGTTCCATCCTCTACCCTCCTTTGGCTCAGGACGAGCTAGAATAGGCCTAGTTTCACTTGGTATAAAGTGTAAACTGTCCTGTGTGTTCCAAATATATGAAATGACCCATAAAGACTCCTCTGGGGTAGACTTGTCTGCTTGGACGAGGCACTGAGAATATCCACAGAACACCCTGGGGTGCTGCACGTTCTGCTTGTCATGTTCTGCATCTCCATTTCTGTTACTAGAACAGACTATTGGAGCAAACTTGAAAAGGTAGCAATAGAGACGAGCACTTGGATTGGCACTGAAGATGGCAACTAGCATTAAAATTCCACAGGGTTGACATCCATCACCACTTCAAAGTGCCCCTGATGGTGGGATAGGTGGGAGATGTAGATATACAAGGATGAGAGCAAAATGCCGACATACTGTATTTCACATAAGTAGCCTGTATCTGAAGCTCCTTAGAGAACTTTATTTTGGTCTGGATTTTGTCCCATTCAAATCTCCCCTGGAGATTTTTTGTGTTTGTGTGACATTCTGTGTGTTCAAGTATTAGGAAGTACCATGGTATCAATTGAATTAGGAATGAGTGAGGTTTGGGGAAAGAAAAGGTGTTGGCTATCATAGCTATTGCAGAATGCTATGTTGGAAAGAGCAATGCTGAAAGGTTTTATGTGTAAATACTGTGGTGGTGGGCTTAACATTTTAGCCATGTCAATGATTTAGGTGAGTATCAATGTAGAAACTCTCAAGTATGGGGCTCAAATTGGCCACTGATCTTACTGGGGGTGAACATTATGCAACAAAATATGATTTGGAGTGCTGTGAACCTTTACAACTGGGGGGTAAGCTGAAGTTAGTGGCTTTAAATGAGGTATCTTTGTTTATTGTGGAAATAGATTTAATGAAAATTAGGTTGCTTATGACAGGTCCCAGGAGCTAACATGGAATGAAGAAGAGCATCTTGATAAGGGCATTTACTATTTGCCACCAAGATGGGTGTGTGTGTGTGTGTGTGTGTGAGAGAGAGTGTAGGTCAGATCATTTCCCTGGGATTTACACATTGGAAAGTGATAGCAATTTCCCAAATCATTGCATGGTCCATAACCTGTGATCTGGGTTCACTGTCAGTGACACAAAAGAGCTTTAGATAATTCTGGGGTTCATGGAAAGTCACTAAATGCAGGCATCTGTCCACTGTTCCTCATGACAGAGCTGAATCAGACTCTACTATTACTAAAGTGCAGATGGAAGAAGCCACTTCTAGGTAGTACCCCGGAACCTTGAATGCAGCCTAGATACTGTGCATTTACTCTTTTTATCATGGTAAATAATATAAAATGAAGTTAGATTTTGAGAAAATTAAGCACAGGGCCAGGGGTCTCCTGTGATTATAGTGGTCTCTCTGACACGCCATACTCTCACATATCTGTACAGCAGTGACAGTAGAGACAAAGCAGACTGGCTCGAAATGGCTAGGAGTCTGCACAAAGTTGTCATAGTAATTGTTATTGTTATTATTTATCTCTCCTACCCCCCTTCCTCCTCCCTCCTTCCTTCTCCCCCTCCTCTCTCCTTCATTTTTAATATTTTCAATTTAATTTATTAATATTACAAGGAATTATAGGAACTTTTAGCAAACACTCCAAGTAGTTATTTTAATCTGGCAAATTTGTAAAACACTGGCATAGTTTATTTTCTTAGATTGAGTTGTCTAGATGCAGAGCCAGAAAAAAGAATCCAGTTGCAAAAAAAATTATTGAGGGAGTGTTCCCAAGAAAAACTGGTAAGGGAGTGAAGGGCAGGGAAGGAGAGGAAGCCAAGCAAGCCTAAGATTTGAGGCCAGTGTCCCACAGAGGGTGACTGGAGACTGGTTTCCCGGAGGAAATCTGGAGTGGAAGTTATCACTCAAGAGTTGTGTCACCACATACAAATGAGTTTGAATGAAATAGATTTAAAGAAAGAAAAGGTGACCATTTAGGCAATCACATTTTCTACTTGTTAGAGATTAAAATAATATGAATGGGCGCTTCCCCACTTCTCAGCTTACTATTTTGAAGTCAGTTGAACACAATATAACAGAGCGCTTGCAACGTGGGGCTGGTATTGCTAAGAAAATGTTGACTGCCTGATGATGTAGAAGACCCATGGCAAGTTTAAAGGTCAAATGTTTTTATAACACTTTAGCTTACCACCTAAAATGCTGGAACCTAATGCTATTATCAATTGGCAAAAGTTAGAGATGAAAGTATCACATACCTTACAAATTCCCTTCGAAGTCAGCATAACACATTGGTGCAAACGTCTCTACCTTTATGTTTCCTAATTTGAGATGGTTTTAGCAATTTGACTATTTGTCATAGTGACCATCACATTTTTTGCATCGTTCTATAGAAGTGAAAATAATTTCACTTGAAAAGACTAAACATTGAATAAGATTGAATCTGAAAAAATGACCTACTGTGCCCCAGATGGAAAAATAAATGACAGGGATCCTAATTTCAAGCATCTTTACCTCAGTAATTAGATGAATCAGCCAAATTGTGCTGCTATTCGTGGTTTTCATTATAATGCCTTGGGAATGAGACACATGGCTGAATTGTATTGTGCCATCTGCAGCTTGCTTATTTTTAGTAATCTACATTTGGTATAAATGGTCAATCTGATTTGGTTTTTCTCAGGTTTATAAACAAAGTAGTGGACTGCAAGAGGTAAAAAGGCTAAATGGAATTGAGATTATTCTAAATGTGATCAGGATACTTATTTTGAATAGCAGATATGAAAGTTCTAAGCACTTGTTTACTCAAATATTTTTAAATTCCTATTATGTACAATATTACATACGCATTAAAATCAGTGAAGATTTTCACTTGTGTGCAAATCCTTTATCTCACTGCGATTAATTTCCATATCTATTATATAAGGAGAAAAATACCTATCTCCAAATTTATTTGAGGATTGAACAAAACAACCTATAAGGTACCATGTACAGGCTGAGTGGACTCTTGTAAAAGTCAGAGTATTTAAGGCCATCCCACACCTTTACATTGCGTAAAGCATAGCATAATTATTAGCTCCTGGTTACTTACACATAAAGATGGCACATGCCTCTATATTCATCTCTAGCAACTGCGGAAGGAGAAATAATAAGAGTAACCATTGGTGAGGTATCTATGACTTGCCAAACACAGAAATCCTGAAATGGTACCTTACAGATTATTTTGTTTAATCCTGAAATAACTTTGAAGGTAGCTGTTTTCCTCTTTGTTTGATAGATGAGAAAATCCATCTCAGTGATATTCAGTATTTGAACCTAAAATTAATAGGTGAATACAATGGCTTGCAAACCTAGATGCATTTGAATGCAACTGTACAGTTGCACATTATAAGCAGTTAAAAATATTGGTTGAGTCATAGTCTAAAAGGACTAAGGAGACTACGTAGCCAGAGGGACACTATGGCATGGGGTGTCAAAGCCTGAGCAGAGTGAGAAGGATGACCTCATGAAGGGTGAGCCTGGCATGGGGAATCAGAGCCTAGTCAGAGTGAGGAGGCTGCCCACATGTGTAGGCTGCCAGCGTGGGACGACTGTTCAAATGCTGCCAAAGGCCAGATCTCCAGGCTGCTGCAGGTGGATCCCCAGGAGCACCTAACAGCTGAATGGGCCCTGCAGCACCCCTTCTTTGAGCATTGTAAAGGCAGCCAGCCCAGGAAACTCAACCCCGCCAGCAGTCCCAGGTGGCAGTATGGACAGTGTTGGCTGCTGGACGAGTGGCTTTAATTATCCACTGGGTACTGGGATGTGATGCAGTTCTACAAGCTGAATTCTAATAAACTGTTTCTTCTCTTGATAAAGAATGTTATAGGTTATCTGTAGAATCTAAAAAAGGTCAATTCATAGAAGTAGAAAGAGGAATGATGGTTAACAGAAGCAGGGGTTGTGGGGGGTAGGAAGGAAGGGAGTGAGGAGTTGTTGGTCAAAGCATACAAAGTTTGAGATACAAAGAGGAGTAGGTTTTGAGATCTGTTGCACAGCAGGGTGACTATAGTCCATAATAAGGTCTTGTATACTTCAAAATAACTAAGAGAGTAAATTTCAAATGTCTTACCATAGAAAATGATAGGTTAAGTGATATGATACGTAAATTAGTTTGATTTAATCATTCCACATAATATACATAGAGCAAAATATCACAATACACAAATATCTTTGTACCCACAAAGATATACAATTATGATTTGTCAATCAAAAACAATATTTTAAAAATGTAGCAGTGGAAGCTGCTCATCATGGGACAAAGAATAATGATGGAGTCATCAGAACACAGTTCAGGATTACATGCACAGTTCCATCCTTGAGGGACAGCAGCAAAAACATACTTTTGCATTATGCAGAAGTTAATGCCATCCTGGTTCTGATTGTTTGGACAAGATGACTCTTGTGGAAGCACCTGACATTCAAGGACCTTCTCTAGGCTTGTGGTTTTCCAACCAGGTAGATAAGGCTATTTTATTGTTTTGTTTTGTTTTTTTCTGGGCGGCTTCTTAGCTTGTCTCATAAGCAAAATCTAGCTCACTACATTCCTTAAAAACACTGATAAAGATACTGAAGATGATGTCACATGCCCACTGGAGCTGATGAAACACAAAACTTTCATTTCAATACAGTTTTAGCAGGTTTCCTTTTCACCCATATAAACAAATAAGATACAGTCATATATGTTCAACATTTGCGATTACCTGGAATCAGTGTTTTTGTGAATTGGTGTCGGTATTGGGAAGGTAATAGTTTTAGCACCCCTTCTTCCTCTTCAACCAAATAATAGCATCACATTGTGATCACTATTGTCTGACCATAAAGTGTTGAAGGATAAAAGTCAAAATAACTGGGTTTCTTTTATTTATAATGTAAGTTTCCAGTCCCCACCTCTGGAGAGGTTCTGAATTAATAGAACTGAGCATCTGATACTTCAGAAAGAAACTTTTTCTGATGTATACTAAGGGCACTTGGATTATGATCACCAGCACAGTTTCTACTCATGGAATTCTTTCCTCCTATGTGGTTCCATTCCTAATCCATTCGCCCATGACTGAATCATTCCTTGCAAGCTCTTTCCTGCTCAGGCTGGGACCTCTTGTAATAATTATAATTGTCTCACCTTCCCTAAACTTAAGGCTCAAGGAGATTATGTAGCAAGAGGAACCTTCTCCATAGGATTAAGCCATCATCACATAAGTCTAAGAAAGTTTCTCTCATAAAGAGGAAGTAATGTGTATACATTGGCTCCAGCTCCAGTCAGGGTAGAAAAGACAAGCATATCAATATGTAATATTGGTGAAATTATAATTTATATAATTTTGCTCGCATAAAATATACTCATGAATCTTTTTCTACATTATGTGTCTACATTAATATATCATTTCTTTTGCAATATAATCTCTACAGGGTAAGGATCTTTCACTTCCTGAGCCTTAATTGGTCAAGTCAGCATACTTTAAGAAAAATAATGTGATGGGTGAGTGTGGGTGATGGTGATGAATTCACTGAGATAATTAAGGTGCAACGTGAGAGTATTCTGATCTTAAACCCATAGATTCTTTAAGATCTCCCAATTGTTACGGAGACCCACCTCATACGTAGGGTTATAATTGTGCCGACCCTTATTACATTTGTACACACACAGAGGTTTATTCATTCCCCACATACACATCTCAAACAAAATCACTCTTATTATAGATCGTTAAATCTGAAACCATATTTTTCCCCATTTTAACATTTTATAAACTAGGAAGAATTCCAAAATTGGTGTCTTGGTTTATGTATGTACCATGAATTGTATCCACTCTAATTTAAAATTACCTATTTCTTTTTAAATTCAGAGACAATTTCAAATCATTTAAATTATTCCAAAACTTACTAGGCTCAAAATTTTACATTTTTATATATTAGTTATTGTGATGGTTACATAACAGTTGGACACTGAGATGAAATCGCAAGTCAAATATGAAACAATAGGCAATTGTCTAATTTTAATGTTATATTAATATTTGATAAATGCTAATTACTTTCTTAGAAACTAATTCTGTATATATGATTAATTAATATGAAAAGTTTTACTTACAAGGCAAATCAGGATAGAGGACATAATGGTAAACTCCTATTGAAATTGAGTATTTTCCAGGGTTTTGGTTTAAGTTAACTATTATGCAGTTTTCTGGATAATGTTTGAGATTATCTAGGTGAATGTGTTTGTTCCAGTATTATTTGAGGATGGATATTAAAACAGTATTGAAAGGATTTCTAATCAGCAAGTTTTTCACAGCCATTTTCACCTCTTTGTTCCGTAGACTATAGATGATAGGATTCAGCATGGGGGTTAAGCCAGCATATATCAAAGCCATAAATTTATCTATTTCCTGTGAATCTACAGCTGAGGGCTTCAGGTACATGGAGAGAGCTGTCCCATAGAACAAAACCACCACAGTCAGGTGGGCTGCGCATGTTGAAAAGGCTTTGCTTCGACCATCCGCTGAGCTGATTCTCAGGATGCTGGAGAGAATAAACGCATAAGAGATACAAATGAGTAGCATTGGCACGGGAAGAAGAAGTACGCTGATCACCAGCATGATTAACTGCACCATGGAGGTGTCCACACAAACCAATTTCAAGACAGCCAGGATTTCACATGTGAAATGATTGATGCTGCTGTTACCACAGAGAGACAGTGGCAGCACAGACATCGTTTCCACCAGGGCAGTGAGACAGCCTGTCACCCAGGAGCCAGCCGCAGTCTGTACACAGACCCTCCTGTTCATGATGATGGGGTATCTCAGGGGGTTGCAGATGGCCACAAACCGGTCGTATGCCATCACGGAGAGGAGCACACACTCAGTGGAGCCCAAGGCAAGGGAAAAGTACATCTGAGTGGCACATCCTGAGAATGAGATGGTGTTTTGCCCTGAAACAAAGTTTGCCAGCATTGGAGTGAGAGCGGAAGAGGTGTACCAGACGTCCAGAAAGGAGAGGTTGCTGAGGAAGAAGTACATGGGGGTGTGCAGGCGGGAATCCAGGATGGTGATAGAGATTAGTGTAACATTGCCCAGCAAGGTGATGAGGTACATCAGCAGACACAGCACGAATATGATGGCTTCAACTTTGGGGTAGCGGGAAAATCCCAGGAAGAAAAAATCTGTCTGATTTCCCTGGAACATTTCCTTATGTTATGTTCACCTGTATACATGCATAGGTGGATTAACATCACATTATATATAAAACTAAGGACGCACTCCTTCACATACCTGGCATTTTTTTTTTTACATGAACTTGTGCTCTATTCTCAAATGCTTCTCTAGGTTAGTGATAGTAACACATGTTTGAAGGAATCCGTCATTAATAAAGAAAATTTAAGCAGGAAATCAACAGATAAATGTTACTTTTGCTGTAAGACTTTGTTTTGGCAATGTTGGGGTGGGAGGAGGGTTTATTTAATATCTTGAGAGGATGAGTAAAGAAACAATATTTTTCTCTCATTTTGTCCAAGCCGCATATTAACTGATTTGTGGCTATGTCATCTGTTTACCTCTGGACTATTGAAATTATTTTCTTTCCCTGGTTCTTCTTATTTAGGAACTGTTCTGCATTCCAAGTTCACAGTTTCTTCCACCACTGCTAGAGATATGTCCAAAATAATCTGGAAGCCTCAATAATAAAAAAGTATAGATTTCTGCAGCCACAAATCAACAGAGACCTAGAACATTTAGACACAAGCCCAACATTTCCTTCTCAAACCCAGAAAAATGGTGACGGATATTCTCACAGTGGGAGGCTCACGGTAGATATTGTTACAGTTGTCCTGATGTCTGTGCTACAGAGACATTCTCCAAAGAACCAGTCATTGGCACTGTAAGGCAATTTAAGTTATGTGCTGCTTTTGAAAAGTTTCTGACTCATATAGCAAATTAAAGTTAGAAATCTGTTTGTACAGTATTACAAATTCTGGAACTCCAGGGACGATGTCCCACAGATCCAATTATAGTCAGTAGCTTGTCTGGTCTTACTGTAGTATTATTCAAACAAGAAGAAACATGTTCCTGTCTACACTGTTGTTGGGAAGCGGAACTTTTCTCCCGATAGTGTTATGAAATCAGTCAGGCTGGTTAATTTAAACAAAGTTAAGGAGAAAGAATAATATTGGCAATTTCATAATATGAATGAGATCAAGTCGGACTTGATATGGAGACCACCAAAGATGGGGGAATGGGTGCTTACACAACTCTTTTATTGCTCATTACAGCTTAAAGGGAAGACTATTGACAGTAGATAGTCTTCATGCAACATGAAGGTCCATATGTTTTAAGAAACACTTTTCCTTTTGAGGATTTAGCTTTACCATATAAAGGCATCTTGATCCTTCAGAAATCCACTGAAGGCTCTTTTTATTTGAGTGATGCTTTATGATCCCTTTGTACAACTTGCCTGTTTCCCAAGTGAGGAGCAAATGGTTAATGGTGTATGGTGGTGGCGGTGGGGAAACATGCTGTCAGTTTCATCCCTGTGCATTTGTGATTGGATAACTTCTTAGTAGCAGACTGTAATGATGGCCATTACTGAATTATTTATATCACATCAAATATGTCCTCATTCTTAGAGAAGGTTATAAATTTGAAAAATTGCCAAGATTTTTAAAAGCACAATCAAAAAAAAAAAATCCCTTCCTCACCAGCTAGTATTTGCAATCAGAATGCATCTTTGGTTCTTTCATTTACTCACTGTCACAGAGATATAACCTCAGGGCCCTGAGATCATGCATGTGATTCACCTTTTCAACTGTAGGATAGCTTGGGGCACAGGAAAGGCTAGGGCTTTAGTGCAACAAACTCTTTCCACTTCACCACTTCATTTTTGTCATCTAGAGCAAGTTGATGATCCTCACTGAGATTCATCTTGTTTGTTAGAGGACCATTGACAATATTTCTTTACCAGGGTTGTTGTGAGGAATTAGAGAGATGTCATGTAAAGCAAGTAACATAGTATCCAATATATAGTAGGCATTTAAAAAATGTTACTTTTTTTTCCATTCTATGGTTTTCTACTTGCTTCTTGAATCCTATTCCTCCCTTGTCTTTATTCTCACTTCTCAATCTTCCCTTCTTTGTTTGACTACGGCAATGCCCTTCCTTTTCTTCCCTCATGCAGACATGATTCACTGCAATCACAATACAAATGGTTGAGGCAAAAGAGAAGAAAAAAGATTGACTGACATCTGTCTCCAGAGTCCCCCTTTGCTCTGAATTTCCTTATCCAACACTTCTAACTCACCTGTTCAGTTCCTGTACACCAAGGCTTGTAAGGCTTGAGGTGAACCATTTCTGTTGACTTGACTGTGCCTGGGGAGAGAATGCTATTGTAGGGCTCCCTACACAGGTCAGATGGAGGCAGGGACTAACACTGACGAATGTTGCCACCTTGACTTCTCACCATATATACAGCAACAGACCACACTTCTGTTTTGGAAATACCCCGTAAAACATTGAAAAGAAGAAAAACTGAACCTCCCTGGAATTTTCTCTCTGGAAAAGAAACAGCCAAAACCTTGACAAGTTTCCTGACATGTATGATTCTCTAGTCTTCCCCACCTCCATTAATAGCACTAGCATTCACTCATATACTAAGGCAAAAAGCTAGAAGTAGTCCTTGATTCCTTTTCCTCCTTCTTATCCCATATCTAGTGAAAAATGAAGTCTGGTCAAATCTTCCTGAAAAGTGTATCTCAGACTTCCAGCTTCTAGTAATAGTGCAGTGTTTTGTGGCAGAGTGGTTTTGATCAGACTAACCCTCCTGCTGCTAACAATTATAAACTCTGAACAAGTATTTTTTTTTTTTTAAGAAATACTGTTTAAAGGCACTGGAGAGTGACCAAACGTAGACAGAACTGGAGGGAATTCAACTCCTGAAAGAAGTGAATTATACAGGATGAATCTACAGTTACATGGCTTTTCCTTTGAGGATGATGCCCTGTCCATGTAGCAGATGGTGCTCAAGCAGAGTGAAGCAGTCTTATTGGGCCAAGATGCCACAGGTTAGTATTTGAGGCTGCCAGAGCAGCTAAAAATTTTTGGAAAACTCCTGGAAAAGAGGAAGCCCAAAAGGTGAAAGACCTAAACTGTATATAAAATCTGCCATCACATCTTGGCTGACTACTGAATTTGGCATGCATAGAGTGAGTCTTCTTGGAACCTAAGGAAAGGTGACAGAAGGCTGAAAGAATTGAGCAGAGATTTTTAGCAGGAACTCACTGCAAGGAGACAGAGCATTCAAGTCCCATTGGTCCCAAAGAGAATCCATTCGTAAATACTTCTGGATTTCCATCGATACTCAGGTCCTTTCTTTATAATATGAATGAGATCAGGTTGTACTTGATAGGGAGACCACCACAGTGCATTAGACAGGCACCCTGTCCTCAAGAATAATGGATGAGGTCTTCACGTGAGAGTGACAGTTACCTCACACAGCAGGGACAGCATTTTTAAGAAGCATCTCATTTTATACTTCACATTGTGTATCTTATGTAACATTCTTTAGAGAACCATGTACTATAGATTCTGGGTTTATTATCTATAAGTAATTCTTTATCCAGGGACACTCTATAAATGTTATTGTGTGGGTAAGGTCACTCCATCCTAGCAAATATGATTAGTCTCTATACAGAGGTCCAGTTGTTAAGAGGCCTATACTGGGTCACCATCCCTTGTTTCTCTGTCCCCTGGGAGATTCGCCCTACTGAAAGAAGTGAGTGGATCACAGGCTAGCTGCTTTAATTCCTTCAACTATGGGATATTGGAAATTTTCTGCCATAAGGATTTTATAATTTACATGAGGTGCTTTCATGTTAATTCAAGATAGAGTAAAATAAATTAAGGGTCCATACAGAAGCCCCAAGAGCAACCACCATAAAATACTAAAACTGAATTTAGCTGAAAAACTAATAAAGGCAATACAAGGAAATAAAATAACTAAAACTTTGGTTAATAAAAAATACAGAAAACGAGAAATAAAAAGAGACAAATAGAAAACAAATAGTAAGATGATAGGCTTAAACCAAAACATATTCACAATTATATTAAACATAAATGGACTCCAATTAAAAGACAGATTGTCAGGTTGAATTAAAAAAAGGAAGACTCAATGTTTTTAAAAAATAAATTTAAACAAAGACTCAGGTTGAATGTTAAAGGATGGAGAAAGATATAACAATAAAAGACTAAATAAAAGAAAGCTGGAATCAACCTAAGTGTCTGTCTGTGGATGAACTGATAAAGAAAATATGGTAAATATAAACAATGGAATACTATTCAGCCCGAAAAAAGGAAACCTTGTTATTTGTGACAATGGGGTAAACCTGGAGCACATTATGCTAAGTGAAATAGCCAGTCACAGAAAGACAAATACCACATGATCTCACCTATATGTGGACTCTAAGAGTTGAACTCATAGAAGTAGAGAGTGGAATGTGGTTTCCGGACACTTGGGAAGGGGTATGGATAGGGGAAGATGAGATGTTGATCAGAAGTAGAAAGTTTTCTGTTAGACAAAAGGAATAAGCTTTTGTGATCAATTGCACAGAATGGTGACTATGATAAATAATAATGTATTGTAAATTTCAAAATTGCTGAAAGAGTAGATTTTAGATGTTTTCACCACAAAGAATGATAAGTATGTGAGGTGATGGATTTACTAATTTGCCCGGTTTAATCATTCCACATTATATATATATATCAAAACATCACACTATACCCCATAAATATATAAAATTACTGTCAATTATTTGTCAATTAAAAATAAAATTAAGAAAAAAATAGGAATAAGTTTTAAGATCTATTGTACAGAAGGGTAACTATAGTCAATAATGTATACTTTATAATAATTGAGTAAATTTCAAACATCTCATAAACATTGATAAGTTAGGTAATGGATATGTTAATTGGCTAGATTTAATCATTTCACATTGTATACATATGACAAAACATAACATTATATCCCATAAATAAATGATTGTGACTTTTTTGATTAAAAATAATATCGATAACAATTTTTTAAAATAACCAGATAAATACAATGAAATTGCCAAGGAAAGAAAGAAAATAAATAGAGTATTATCAGAAATAAATTATAAAAAGGTGAAATCATCTAAAAGATAAAATCAAAACTAAATGTATATGCACTTCATAGCATAGCTTCAAACCCAGGAAGCAAAAATTGACCCTACTAAAGAGAAAAATAGAAAATCTATAATGATATCTACAGATTTTTAATACCTACTTTCAGTAATTGGTAAGTAGACAAAAAGTCAGTGTGGATTTAAAAATTGAAAAACACTGTTAAATTGATTGAATTGAGCTTCATGAAGCATTATTGAACAATTGCAGAATACACACTTGTTTTCAAGTCAGTACAGATCATTCACCAAAATAGAGTATATGATTGTTCATAAAACAAGCCTCAGTAAATCTCAAAACACTAGAACGTACAGAGTATATTCTCAGAACATAATTGAATTAAATACAACACAAACCAATGTCAAAACAATAAGAAGAAAATTCTAAAATATTAGTAAATGAACCAATATACTACTAAATGACCAACGTGTCACAAAACAAGTAAAACTAAAGCATATTTTGAAGGATCATGGAAATACAGTATGTTCAAATGTGTGGGGTGCAGCTAAAGCAGTGTTTAAAAAGAGAAGAAGTTTTAAATTATAAGAAAGAAATATTTTAAATCAGTTATATAAGATTTCAACTAAATAAGCTCAAAAAAGAAGAGCAAAATAACTTAGAGTAAATAAAAAACAATAATGAAGAGCAGAAATAAGTGAAATGGAAAAATACAATAGACAAATCTACAAATCCAGAAGTTGGCTGTTTGAAAAGATTAATAAAATTGATAAACATCTAGCTAACTGATTAAGAAAAAGAAGTGGAAGCAAAAACTAAACACTTCAGGAATTAAAGAGAAGATTTTCCTGCATTTCCTAAAGGTAATTAAAGGAGAATAAAGGGACATTTTTCACAACAGTATAGTAATAAATTCA
>CAUYRT010083695.1:0-15607 GCA_963574885.1 Lepilemur ruficaudatus | reverse complement strand
GTGGGACATGCTTGAAAAGTAGCTGGGGAGCGGAATTAGGGGTCTCAATAGGGGAAAGGAATTCCTCTAAAACTGATTTATGTGATTAATTGTACATCTCGGTAAATTCACTGAAAATCATTTAATTGTACACTTAAAATGGAGTAAAGGCATAATATGTAAAGTATACTTCAATAAAGAAAAAAATATAGCAAATCTTCAATCAGCATTAAAGTCACTACTGTACATTCATTAATTTCAACCAGTATTTATGGAATGCCTTCTATAAGTAAGATTCTTTGCTCCAAAGAGCATAAAATCCCAAGTAGGGGAAGTAGGCTGAGACCAAGGGCTGGCCATCCTAGGGTGCCCAGTACAGTCCCAGTTTACACTTGTTGTCCTGGTGTAACCATTGATAGTATTTCCTTTCACCCTAAAAAATGTCCCAGTGTGGATGACAAATTATACAGTCACCCTCCCAATAACAATAATACTCTAATAGTAGGTAGAAGAAACAGTAGAAGAAAAGGCTCAAAAAGGTGGCTGGGCATATATTGCAAAAAACCTGAAATACAGATTTTACCCACAGGTGATTTGGCCTGACATGGTTCATTTATTTATTCAGTCAACAAATTTTTTTGAGTGCCACCAGGCTGGTGCTAGGCCGAGGTACAATGGATAGCAAAAGGAGACACTGTTTCTTCCCTTATGGAGTTTGTTGGCTTGACAGGAAGGCGGATGTGAAAAATCACACAGTAAAAGCATAACTATAAACTATGATGAGTGCTATAAAGGAGACCATGCCATGGACATTAGTTCAGCATAATAAAAGGCTCTGTGTCCAAATAAGTGTGGGGAATGCTGCAATCCACATCCCCCTCTTGGAGATCCATGATGCAAATCAAAAGCTGTGAGACATCTGTCTAATTATTTTACTATAGCACATCCCCAGCTTCCTTGACCCTTGAATTCTTGGGTTTTTAGTTTTAGTTAGTTTTTGGTTTTGTTTTTCAATTAACATCTGTTCCTATTCCATACAATGAGTGTTTGTAGAACATACACTGGGAGATGCTGGTCTAACATGTTCCATGATTATAGAACTCAAATGGTAATTCCTAACTGCAAATAAAATCTCATTCCATTGCTCAATGCTTCAGAAACTGTATTTTCCAAGGCAATTGTTGAACTAACAAACACCTTCTCCAAATGCAAAGGTCAAAAAGATTGTAACAAAGGCTTAAATCTTCAATATGAATGTTGCACTATATTAGTGTGGGCTGCCTAACCTAAAAATGCATGGCCTAGCCTCATGAAAATGTCTTTGTTCTCCTTTCTCCACACACACACATCAACATTAATTTTTAAATTAAAGAGAAAAAAGTATCAGCGGTATGCAGCCACAGCAAAAGCACCTGCGTATGAGTCAAAGAGCTGCCCTATCATTTGGGAACAGGACTTAATAACTTTACTCCTCTGAGTTCCAATTTCCCCAACTGAAAAATAATAATAATAATAATAATAATACTTCTCCCTTTTAAACCACAGGGTTTCTGTGAGCATCAAATGAAATAAGTGCTGTGAATGCACTTTGTAACCTGCAAAGCCTCACACAATGAGTCAGGTTATTACCCTTGTCCTGTTCTCCTTCTATTATTAAGTTCAGTCTTTTTGTCTTTTCAAACTAAGATCTGACTCACTCTTGCCAACTGCAAACAGCATCTCTACACCTGGAATTATAAATATCCACTTCTTTATGGGAGGAAATTCTATCAAAATAGAAAGAGTTGTGGACACTGGGGCTTTACAGCAAATCTAATAATGACTATTGGGGTTAGTAGCACTCAGAACTGAGAAACATTCTACAGACAAGAGCAGTCAAATAAATATGTATCCACACTCCGTGTTCAGATATTTTTCTTTTTTAGAAAATACTGGAATCCAACATTCTCATGAACTCCCTAGTTCCACAAATCCATCTAGCCCAGCCCCACAGCTGCTTTCCCAGAAAGACAACTACATTTGACCTGCAAGTGTTTTTTAATTAACCAGCAAACATTTTCTACGTGCCTAGAGCAGTGCAAGGCATGGGGGGTTGGGAATACAAATCGCTAGGAGAATCAGCCGCTTTCTCTCAGCGTTAAATGTTGAGATGGGACAGGAAAACAAACAATTAGAGACCCACTGGGACATACATTGTAAGGTAGTCGTGGCAAGGGTAATAGGATCTTATTCATTTCCCCGCTGCCTGCCTATTCATCAGTTCTCTCATTTATTTCTTTAGACAACAAATCCTGATTGAGCTCACACTGTGCTCAGGATGGTGCCAAGGGGGAGGATTTAAACACACTAAAGACATCATTTCTGCCTACAAGACATCACACAAATTGGGGAGACAACATTTACAGGAGAAAATAGACAATACTAAACAGAAGCTCTGATTTAGGTGGCAGGAAAAGGGTACCTACCGGGTTCATGGACAGAGTCATGTCTGACAGAAGCTCCCAGCCGCTGAGGTTCCCACTGTAGTCCTCACTCCATATGGGAGTGAGAGGCCAAGGATTCGACATGGCTGAGAAACGGTGGGGCCACCTGAAGCTACTTCAGTCTCTGTGACCCTGCAGAGCTGTGCCGGGGTCACTCTGCACACTGGAAGAAGGCTGCACTAAGGCTGGGGCTCTGCCCCAAATTCTGTCCTCTTGCACTCTCTTTCTCTCTCTCTCACACACACACACCCATGCCTCTCTCATAGTAATTCTGGAGAAGTCACTCGGACAGGTGTGAAAGAAAAACTGAGGAAGATATCTAGTGGTGGCACTGGGACTAGAACTGCTGCCCGTCAAGTTGCTAAACTGCTGCTTAATTCCGGAGCCACCTTCTCCTTTCTTTAAATTCACTCTTGAGTATTCAGATAGTCCACAAAGCGCAAGTTAGCCACTCAGAGCTGCAGCGTCCTTCCGCGCTCCTCCTCTCCGCCCTCTCCTCCTGGAGCAGAAAGCAAGCTGCATAATGCACAGGGGAGGCTGTGTTCTCACTCCTGGCCCCAGACGACCCTCTTGTGCTGGGCACGGATGTGGTCCTCTGAGGACCAGGGAAGGGAGGCGCATGTCGGGCAGGTGGTGAGTTGACTGAGATCCCTTACAAGTGCCTACCCTCTCTGCATCTGACAGTGCAGGCTGCCACCCCCTGTAGCCACAGAGAGACCACACACAGATCATCTGCCTGGTGATAAATACATATCTTATGACATAATCAGGGTACCTTTAAATCATCAAATATTCAATCAACTACAGCAACAATAAATGAATTACATAGGATATTTTAATCATTCTGGAATTAATCAGTTTGGAGCATACTTCTTGGCGATTAGGGTAATACAAGATATCAAAAATACCCTGATTGTGGCATTGAGAGGCATAAGCAGCAGCTAGCACTAATAGAAAACATGGAGATTAATGTAAAAAAAATTTAAAAAATAATGATCACTACATGGTTAACCTAGAGAAGCTCAATGCATGTCACTGAGTACATTATTATTAAGGGATTTTGAGAGAAGAGAGGTCACTTTTTTTTCTAAAATCATCCTGAGGTTGTCCTACAGTACCTGGAAATCAGATTCCACTAGTCTAGGCAAATTCCACCTTGACAAAGACTTCTCAAAGTAAAACTTAAAAATAGCAAGTTTAATTGCAAATTAAATAACTGGGCCCTGTTAACCAATATATACAACTGACATCAATGACAGCTTCCAAACTAATCCAGTTTGTATTTTCATTAACAAATTGCCACATTTATCCCCATGATTGATTTGTGGGGCACAGAGCTCCCTTGACACAGAATTACTAATAAAATGAAAGCTCAGGCTATGATATTGTATTACCAAATGATTTTTTAGTCTTTTTAAAATTTTTAGTCCACATCATTGGTCATTTGTAAAAACAGGGGATAGGAGCTTCTGATTTGCATGTATTTTGAAATCCCTTATCTCCCCACCAAGGGAGTCCCAGTTTTCCAAAACGAATTTGGAAAACTACAAGCTCAGTTCACACTGGGATCTATCTGTCTCTTGCTTCCTGCCTTACCGTAACCTGTCCCTATTCTAGTTTGTATTCATGAGTCTATGATTAAATGAGAACAGTTAATATTACGTTAGCTGTAGACAGAAGTCCTCAGGTAATATAACTTTAATCAAAACAAAAACAATTTCACAACAGTTACATGGTACAACCATGGTACAGCTCATCTTCCAATTTCATTTTAATACAGCAAAAGTCCTGGATGTCCAAAGAGTTGGTGTTTACTTGAAAATATTATTTCCGGCCAATTATTAAGGAAGTCATCTGGTCAACATAATTCATGTAAAATAAGCTAAAATGAACCATTCCCTCTAAGAAAGAAAAGAACAAAAGGTAGTGCATGCAAATCAAAGGAGTTTAACACAAGCCATTCTAAGCATAGTATGGGAAATAATCCTTTTTGTAGAGTCATACATGGACATAAAACTAAAAATGAAGAGGTAGCAATGCACTGTTATTTATCTGAGCAAATAAATGAGATAATTTAGTCTATTTTCTGGGGGCTCCAAGGGGCAGTGAAAAGAGCATGGTCTTTGAAGCTTGAAAGACTTGGATTTAAATCCCAGCTCTGAGACCTAACTTGCTTTGTGACCTTGGGTCAGCCACTCAGACTTTCTCTGTTTCCCTATCTATGTAACAGAAAGTTTTAAAAAATCCACTTCTAGTATTTTTGTGAGGTTGAAATGAAGTGAGGTATATAAGAGCATCTTAGCCTAGTAGTGGGTACAAGCACCTTCAATTTTAAGTTCCCTCAAAGGCCCTTAGGAAAACATTGGCACCCTGAGCCTTGGGACCACTAAGGAGATAGTTTGGTCACCTTGCAAACTAGCCCTCATGACATCTTATGAGTGTTGCTAATTACTAAATCCTGTTCAGGGGCACATTGTATAAGAGTCTCAGGCTGCTGCTCCATCTGCTGACTCTTACTAAAGGTAACAGAGAAGGCTGGAGTTGGGACTTGAGGGGGTATGACAACAGAGAGGAGGGGGAGCAGGGGTGGGAGGGTTGGGGGAGGGGCAGGTGACATGCTTCATTATGAGGACATCTCTTTACTGATTACATTAGGTGTGGGCAATGGCGGAATGCATATGCTGAAAGGCCAATCATCAGCTGAGAGTACCTAATGGCAGATGGAATTTCAAGTGAAGAGTCCTTAATTCAGTGGGTTCTGAATAGCCATTAGGCCACTGTTCATTTGTTTGCTCTAATAACTAGTTTCTATAGAAAAGTGAGCTATAAATGTGTGTGTGGGGGGGTAAGAGTATGTTACAGTCTTAAAGAAAACAAGGTACACATCTAGAAATATTACTCTACAAAAGCAAGACCCTATCTGGAAGTGCCTTGCTGCCTGCCCCCTGAGGATGCCCTGCCTCAGGTCACCTGGGATGGGCAGTGAGGTCATTCTGCCCATACTCATGCTCCAGCTGTGCAGTCTCTTCTGGCCAGTTTCCCAGGGCCAGATCTCATATTTACATACTCTTCAGGCTTCTCATCTAGATTCTTTCATTCTGGGATCAGACTCGAGCTGTGTCCTCCAACTTCTCTTCATCGGCCTCCCAGCCTCTGACCCCACTTGCTTGCCCCTTCCTGCCTATGCTCTTCTTGACCTTCTGTCTGCTTGTGGTGCCAGCCTTACAACCCACAGCCTCTCTGGCCATGGTCCCTTCTTTTGAAATTCCTAAGTAGGTAACCAACTCCTCAGAGCCTGCAAAATACCCGCTTCTGTCCTGAGTGCTGGCACTGCAGCCAAGCACCATTTAGGATTAAAATCTATATTCCACTAAATCCCTACTTACTGCACTTCCATTAATGTTAATGGCTGTCTTGTGTGCAGGCTTATAATCTCTCCTAGAAAAAGAGAAAACTGCAAAACTAGAGATGTACAAACTGAAGTGAACCAGTTATGATCTGAATATATGAAAAAGATATATCAGGAAGAAAGTTTGCCTTTGAATTCTGTCAATTAAAAAGTAAATGTTAAGAGTTTTAGGAGTTGTCATATGCTCCTAACCTCTCTAATGATCACAGAAAATTCTCATAGTATAAAGCAACTAAATAACTGCAAAGCAGTGATCTCAGTTTCAGATAAGGTATCTCATAAGGCAGTGAAAAGAACCTGACAGTCTGGAAACAGTAGTTCCCTGTCCAAGCTCTACCACTAATTAGCTGTGTGATTTGGGACAAATCACTTCCTTACACTCCAGCCTCCAGCCTACACAGCCTATACAGAGAAGGCATGGGAATATATTACAAGTCCCCAGTGTTTTGTATTTCACATAACAGTACAAACATAATAGAGGATACATATAAGATTACCAACTTTGTGTTTTGTCAATAAAAGACATTGCAAAACAAAATCAACTACTATCACTGTTATTTTGTAAAAGAAAGAATATAACATCCAAGAGGTAAGAAGGGCATAATCTCAGAATAAAGGACAGTTTTTGAAAATATAGGACAGTTAACAAACTTATGGTAAACATCTAACATGTATGCATGTCCATGTACAGACACACACACACACACACACACACACTCACCATTGTTCTTGTATTTCCTATTTTGCTATGAAACAACACCTTCACCTTGGGCTACACACCCTCTGTCCACATCCATGGAAAAATTGTCTTCCATGAAACAAGTCCCTAGTGCCAAAAAGGTAGGGGACCGCAGCTCTATCTCCTATGCATGGACTATTTTCAATGTGAATTATTGATACTAATTGTCAAATCTCAGGTACATTCCCTTTCCCCCGCCTGTGGTTTTTAAATGCATGAAAAATACAAACTAATTTTTGTACTAACCAGTACAAACACACTTAAGAAGGCAAACCTTATGTAACAAGTCATTTATGACATGTAGTATACATGTACTATAGACCTGATCTACAAAATAGAGTAATCCTAAAATGAAACTCAACCAAAAGATCATTTATACTCCCTTTTGCTAGGAGGCCACATTCCACATAACAAAGCATATTATCTATCACATGTCACACATCCCAAAGCCAAATGTGAATTCTTCAGAGTGGCTACAAAGGCAGGAAGAAAATTAGGCAAGCATGGTGTCCCAGAAGCCTAGAAAAAAAATTGCTTCAAGGAGAAAGTGGACATTAATTAAGATGCAGATGTATAATTGGCCATTGGCTTTGGCAATATCTAGGTCATTGGCAACCTTGGTCAGAGCTGTTTCAGCAGCATGGTTGGGATGGAAACCTGGTTGTGTGTTGAGGACATAGTGGGAAGGGCAGAAATGGAGAGAGTGGATAAACAATTCCTACTGTCAAAGGGAGTAGAGAAATTGGATGAGGGGAAATGGTAGTGTGAGGTCAAGGTTTGTGTTTGGTTTTATTTCTTAAGAGGGATGATATTAAGGCATATTTATGTACTGATGAGCAGAATTCAGTGGAGAGGGAAAAAGTATTGCAAAACAGAAAGTGAATGATTATAAAGCAAAGTCCTTGAGACAGAGAGAGTGAATCAGGACACAGCTGGAGAGGCTGCCCTGAAATAGGGGCACAGACACTTGTGGGCACTTCTTCCATTGTAACAGGAAGGAAGGCAAAGTAACTATGTACATAAGCAGTTGGGTTGGAGGCATGAAAGATAAGATGGTGCTTGTCTGATTGTACCTATTTTTCTATATGAAGTATGTAGCAAGATGATCAGCTGAAGAATGGGGTGTGGTTATCTGAAATGGGAAGAGAAAGTAAAGGTAGCAATAATTGTCTTGGAGAACGGGAACATGGATCCATGCATTTGCTAGGGAAGTAAAACAGAACAATCTGTCAGTGTTGAAGGGAGAGTGAAAAAGAGTGACAGCGTGAAACACAGATGGAGGTTCTGTGTATACCTCTGGTATAGAGATAAAGGAAGAAGGAAGCAGGGCTAAAGGAGGGAGTTGAGGGCCAAGTAGCTCTGATGATTTAGATGGAGGTGATACTCTGCTCCTCACTATTAGCCTCTGTGCTTTGCAACACTGATTAACCACGGTTCATAATTCTCTAACTGGTCTAATCTATAAGAGCCTTCATTCTGAATGGAATAAGCAGAGGGCCCAGGAGTAAAGTAATGACTTTATGGGACCCCACCCTGGGTGACTCCTGTAATAGTATCCAGAAGGCTGGATGGACTAAAGGACAGGGCCAAATATGGTCCCAAGCCTTGAAAATCTCCTCTGGGGCTAATTGAACTCAACTCTGTCTCTAGGGGAGCACAGACAACTCTATTAACCCTTATCTTTCCAAGAGAGATCATTCCTATACAACATTGGAAGGAGTTTCTTAAGTGTTTTAAGAACTATTTTTAATCATTTAGATATTTTAGATAATCACATTTAATATGTGATTGTTACCACAAACCATTTTAAAAGACAATTATCTTTTATAATGTTTGGATTGACAGGTTTTTCAAAGCATTTATGGTGGTTAAAGATATAAGGACTTCCTCCTTTGGAAAAAAAAAAAAGTAGAAATTTGGGTTTTCCTGGTAGCTTCTGAAGACATTTCCATGGGCACATTATGGGGTCTTAAATTAAGTGCTATAACCCCACTTACAAAAGGAGCTTTTAAATATGTATCTTTGGCTCTTATTTTTTGAGAAGAAAGGTCTTTCCTTGACATTCACAATCCCTCACCCTAAAGAAACTACTTCTAAACACATAGGTAATGATTTAAATGTCTGTTTTAAAATGAGAAACCCAGATTTCAGTTTTTCTTTGAGCTTAATTTCCCTTAAAGCAATGTAAATGGAATAAACTGTCCCCACATGTACCCTCAATAAAAATGTGTCAACAGAATACACTTGATAGAAAGTGTTCCACTTTCAGACTAACCTCTAACGAACTTGGAGCCTATTGACTCTCTAAATCCTGCACTTAGGATTGTCTTAATTGCCAGCGGATGACACTGCGATTCCACAGGAACAGCGTTACAATTGCTTTTCTTTGACAGTGATGCTCCTAAAGAACAAGCAGTGTGCATGGGAACTGAATCCTCACTGGCTCCCCTATTATTTATAACTCTAATTAAAACACTGTTATCTATTAATGCCAAGTGACACTGCTAAATATATTCAGGGAAGTTCACATTTTTTTCTATACTTCTGAAATCTCTTTGATCTGTGCCCACTTACATGTGGTTTAACTGCTCACTAAAATGAAATGACAGCTAAGAATAACTCACTTTCATTAGATTTATAAATCTCATTAATTAATTCTACATCTCCAATGGTGTAGAGACCAAACTCAAATGCAAGATCTAATTAAAGAGGAAAAAAAAAAAACATTAAGAAACAACACTGAGATTGAAACACAGAAGTAACTGTTTAGCCTCAAATTAATGAGGCGTTATGCTAAGCAAGCATGTTCATTAATCCCTAATGAGGATTTTAAACACATTAAAACTTTCTAATACAAAATGTTTGCCTTTCTTTTATCCAATAACAAATAAACCAATAATTTTCTGGCTCTAAATGACACTATTAACTGTCATGGCATGTTTTATTTGACAAACCCTCCATTCAAATACTGTAAAACTAATTAATTTGCCCACTGTGAAATGTGTTTCTTGATAGCGTTTATGTGATTTTTTTCCTCTCAAAGAAATGTAAATAGGAGGTCATTGTAGGTGCCTGATTTTGCTTTAAAAATATGCCATAATAGCTACAGGTTGTATGCTCAGTTTGCATTTCAAGTGACTTGAAAGACAACTTCCATTTTGATATCGTCAATCTCAGGGGGGTTCCATTGTGTAATGGTTAGCACTCTGGACTCTGATATCGTCAATCTCAGATTGGTCTCCTGATAAGTAACACTATGTCAGATGAATAGTTTGATTATCATGAAGATGGATGCATATTTGATAAGGGAGAGTAGGCAAAATTATCACTTCATTCACTTATAAATAATTATTGTCAACCCTGGCTTTTTATCCTTCTTGCTTTGTTAAGTGACTTGGCTTTGTTACCTATCTCCAGGTATATCCAGCCTCCCCAAAAGTACACCTACGTGTGTGTCCTAGAAATCGCTCTCTCAACCTGAAGTTTATTCCTGATGCTTTTATTTGAAAAGGCCACAATTTGTCATAATTTTTGTTGGCAGAAAAATCAATAAAACAAACACAAGATGTTCCTGTTTCTTAAACTCCCCCAGGGCCTTACTTAGTATCTCCAGTTAGCTAGAGAGATGGCCCCAAGGCCTCATCTGTCCAGCATTTATGGGACACTTTGAAACTCCTGGCTCATGGAAAGGCATGACACTTTTCCAGAAAATCACTCTGCAAAACACAGACTCTTGACACAGTGTGTGTCATGAAGAAAGGGTCTGTGTCATTAAGTGTGGGCCTGCTCTGTGGAGTGTCTCAAGCACATTGCATTATACACTGAAGACCAAAGAAAGAGTGATACATGTTATACCATGGTTTATGAAGCCTAACGGTTTATGCCAATTAATGTAGACAACATATGCATAGAACCAATGATCCTAGCTTGCCTCACATCCATAGGACAAAAAGGTATTGATTACCTCTGAGCTGTGAAAGTATGCAAAATAAACAGACACCTGGCAGGTGTTTATAAATCCAGGTAAAAGCACAACAGATTACTGATAAAGCAAACTCTCAATGAAATAACTGAACTTACTCTTGACCAGAATCAATGCATTGAAGTACTTTCAAAATTGGGGTTTGGAAAATTTGTTCATGTTAAAGAGGTAATCCCAAATGAAAAGGCTACATTTCATCTCCACTGTGCACAATGCACTAAGCTAAGCATTCTGGGAAATTTAATAGATGATAAACAGTGGATGTCCGCAGGAGTTTATGGTTTGAATGTTTGTCCTTTCAAAAACTTATGTGGAAATTTAATTGCAATTGTAACAGTATAAAGAGGTGGGACCTTTAAGAGGTGATTAGGCATGTAAACTCTGCCCTCATGAATGGATTAATGCCATTATCACAGGAGTGCGTTCCTAATAAAAAGACAACTTTGGTCCCCTTTTGCATCTCTGACTCTTGCTCTCTCCCCTCTCCCCTTCTCTTTGTCCTGGCTCCAAAAGATGCCTTCTGCCATGTTATGACATGGAAAGAAGGCCCTCACCAGATGCTGTCACCTTGATATTGGACTTCTCAGCTTCCCAAACTGTGAGCCAATAAATTTCTGTTTGTTGTAAATTACACAGTCCCAATGATTCTGTTATAGCAGCACAAAATTAACTAAGATAAGGGGTATTTACTGTACATGAGTAAGTGAAGACCTATATACCTAAAATGAGTAGTAACAGTGCAAGTTAGCACATATATTTTGATCCCTGAATCATGCACATCGTCAGAAGAAGGATGTTTCTTTGAGTGGGTACGAGAAACAGTTTGCATGACATGATTAACATGGGAAAATATGGGAATGTCCAGAATATCCAGTTATGGGTAGAATAAATTGAAATCAGCACTATCCTAGAAACCTAAGATCATGTGATGATCCTATTTTAGAAAGTCAGATACATGGCTCTGACAATAACTGTAACAGGGAATCGCAGAAGAGAAAACCGTCCATGTATCTGGGGTACTCAGACAAAGTAGTGAGACATAACATTAACTTTGAATAAGAGAAAAAATTCAGATAGGGAGTGACTATGGTATTTTGAAAAGACAAAACATAGTTTCCTGAAAGCACCTTAGTTCTGGCACAGTCAAATGTAATTGGCTAAGAACAGAAAATGTGATAGATTAATCTGACTAAAGAGTTTCTCTGAGTATGCTGGGCGTTAGTATATAACATTCTGGCCCTGTCCTCAGGATTCCTTGAGTGTTTCATGAGGTCTTAGTTAACTTTCTTGAACCAACTGTCTTAAAGAAACTCTACTGGTTCACCAATAAACTGTAAGACTTTGGGCAAGCCACCATCTCCCCAGATGTAAAACAAAGGGGTTGGCCTAGAATCCAGTCTCCAAGATGACTCCTGTCTGTTAAAAGAAGTCTATCAATCTGTGGTCCAAAGCAGATTAATTTCAAAGCTTCAACTTGTATTAGCTGATCTCTAATTAGTAGAAGTCTCCAGTTTAAAATTAAAAACTACGTGTTTCACAGGTACAAAGTCTGCATGATCTATAAAAGTAAAAATGTCCAACCATTCCAGCAAGTATTTTTATAATGAAAACAGACAGGCAACATGCTTTAGAACTTCAGTGGAAGAATTTAAATGTGGACAGTTCAATTTTTAATATCAGGGAGACCACAATGATAATTAGATGTCATTTTAAAAAATAACGTGTTGGCCCTGAAGCCAAAGTGCCTCAATCATGACAGAGCTTCTCATTGAGTAAGAGGTTACTGCTAAATGGTAGTGAAAATATAATCTATACTTGACTAAGTCAATAAACTTGAAGCTGAAACATATAGAAATGGCTCTATGTGAAAAGATTATTTTTTTAAAAAAACCCATAGTTGTTCCTAAATCTTCCATTTTATTCAAGATTTGGGAATGTATTGAGACCACCAGACATCAAGTGTGCTAGTGACCTTTTCAACTGTCAGACCAGACAGATATTTATCTTATGCAAATCAACCCAAAGCCTCAAAGATGCAGTGCCAGAGTATTAATCCATTCCACTAAACAGTCACTGAAATTATAATTCAAAGTTCAACTTACTTTCACATTTTCTACTGCAATACTTTTGGCAGCCCAGGGCAGAAAGTCAAAACCTGGTTTCCAATGGAGACCATTTCTAGTGGTTTCTAAATGTTGGCATCAAGAATTCCTTCTTGTCAAAGAGATCAGCAGATGCTACATTTCATTAATTTACTTTCTATGACTGCTGCTCACTTTTAGGAAGCCTTTCTTTACCTAAGGATGTTGACCTGTTGTAAGACCCCATCAGAAACAGACTGTAAGAGACACTGATATATTAGGAGATTGTGAAATTCCCTCCAGTGGCTTTCACAGACTCCACAACTTCCATTTATTCTCACTTATGACATGAGCACAAAAAAAAAAAAAAAAGATTTGTGGCAAAGACATGTAGCTGGAATCTATAAAAGCACCCATTTCAATAAACTCATCAATACATGCCAACCTATAAAGTGAATTTTAGAGATCCTTAGAATCTGTTTTAAGGTCTTTCTTCATGCAAATGGATCATAATAAAGAAAAAAGACCTTTTAAATCTAAAATAACATACCAATTTAAATGGTGCAATTAGTAATACTTAGTGGGCATTTAGTTGGGTATCCAAAAATCTCTGGGCTGAGAGAATTCTGTAAATAAAAATTTATTATGATCCCACTAATATTGAAATTATCTAGCCTGGCACTTAAGTATACTTATAAAATACACTTCATTACCTTCTAAATGTTTTGCCTTTGTTTTACAATCTGTGCTCAAAAGGAAAGCATGACACCTTATCTGGATGCTACAAAGTTTTAGAGCACTATCTAACATCTATTATGTAAAGTTAAGCTTTCCAATTAGCATTTCCAAGATTCTCAGTTTCTGTCCTCTACAAATGATGATCTAGCCCCAGGAGAGATCTCCTAAACCCTTAAAATGAAGATATTGACCCTTTAATTCAAAACACTAAGAACAGCACCCTGATGTCATATGAAAACAAAAAGCAATGAGGGCATTTATACGAGAGTGATATTAAGAATATTTTCTACTATTACTGCTACTAAGACCATTGCTAATACATATAATTCCTTGGAAGTTTAGAGTCCTTGCCAGGTTACAAAGCCCTTTTACATCCTCTCCATCCCCCACCCAAGTATCACTTTTTGCTCACAACTCCTCTCTGAAGTAGGCAAAGAAGATAGAATGAGTTTTATTGGTTAAAGTGAAGAAAAAACTGAGTCTTCAAAAGCTGTGCTCCCCAACCCAGGGCCGCAGACCAGTACTGCTCTGTGGCTTGTTAGGAACCAGGCCACAGAGCTCTGCCCTGCTCCCTCACCCTCATCCGTGGAAAAATTTTCCTCCATGAAACTGGTCCCTGGTGCCAAAAATGTTGGAGAGCACTGTTGAAAAGGTTACATGACTGTCTGAGGTTTTGTGGCTGGTTAGTGGTGAAGAATAGCACCTGGGTTTTTGGCTACTCAGTCCAGTGTTTTTTCCACTATTTCATGCTGCTGGTCTTTAACACATTAACTGCCATGTAAGTTGTATCTAACTTATGCTAGTTTTGAGCCCAGGGCCTTGTGAAGCAAAACCTGGGCAAAACCCTGCAGTTGGCTAGTGAAAATCTTACTTGTTGATGTTCTTATCATTACAATTAATATTTTTTCTTCTTTATTGAAGTATACTTTACATATCATGCCTTTACTCCATTTTAAGTGTACAATTAAATGATTATTAGTGAATTCACTAAGATGTATAGTTAATCACATAAATCAGTTTTAGAGGATTTCCTTCCCCCTTTGAGACCCCTAATTCCCTTCCCCAACTACTTTTCAAGCATGCCCCTCCCCTCCACAGTGTCCAACACATCACTCAGACGTGGGTCTACCCCCCACCCCTGAATCCCTAGTGAATACCACCACCATTTGAGCACCATAGTATTAATCAGTCAATACCAATTTGATGGCGAGTACATGTGGGGCCCATTCTTCCAGTCTTGGGTCACCTCACTTTGAATAATGGGCTTAAGCTTAATCCAGGATAATATAAGCGGTGCTAGCCCACTGTTGTTTCTTAAAATTAAGTAATATTCCATTGTAAACATATACCAAATTTTAATAATTCACTCATGAATTGACGGGCACTTGAGTTGGGCAAGGAAGATAAATAGAAACTTCTCCAAAGAAGACAGAATAATGGCCAGCAAACATATAAAAAATGTTCAACATCTCTACTCATTAGAGAAATGTAAATCAAAACCACAATGAGATACCACCTAACTCTAGTGAGATTGGCCTCTATCAAAAAATCCCAAAACAACAAATGCTGGTGAGGATGTGGAGAGACAGAAACACTCTTACACTGCTGGTGGGACTGCAAATTAGTGCAACCTCTGTGGAAAAGAATTTGGAGATTCGTCAAAGAGCTAAAAATAGAATTACCATTCAATCCAGCAATAGCATTATTGGGTATCTACCCAAAAGAGCATGAGACATTCTAAGACGTCTGCACCCGAATGTTTATGGCAGCACAATTCACTATTGCTAGGTCGTGGAAACAACCCAAGTGCCCGTCAATGTATGAGTGGATTATTAAAATTTGGTATATGTTTACAATGGAATATTACTCAATTTTAAGAAATGACAGTGAGCTAGCACCGCTTATATTATCCTGGATTAAGCTTAAGCCCATTAGTCAAAGTGAGGTGACACAAGACACAAAGAATGGGCCCCACATATACTCACCATCAAATTGGTACTGACTGATTAACACTATGAGGCTCAAATGGTGTTAGTGTTCACTAGGGATTCAGGGGGTGGGGGGTAAGCCCACATCTGAGCGATGTGCTGGGCACTGTGGAGGGGTGGGACATGCTTGAAAAGTAGTTGGGGAAGGGAATTAGGGGCCTCAATAGGGGGAAGGAAATCCTCTAAAACTGATATATGTGATTAACTG
>CAUYRT010083692.1:0-60962 GCA_963574885.1 Lepilemur ruficaudatus | reverse complement strand
CCGGGGGACCAGACTCCAGAGAAAATGATGATAATAATAGTCATGATAAAAATAGCAGCTAATATTCACGGAGTACTTAATATGTTCCAGGCACGAGGATGGTCTCATTTAGATGTGGTCCTCAGAGCAATCCTTTACTGTAGAATCTAGGCCTTAGCAGTCACGGAGACCACCTCTCCATCCCCACCTTGCACCTCCCGTGTCTTCAACTGCCATGAACTTGCACTTCCTCAGCAGGCTGATCTGTCAGTATTCTCAGCCTTGACAGCCCAGCACCTGAGTTAGTCTGCAAGTCCCAGAGCAGACGCAGTTCGCTCTGTCCTCTGGGTCTCCACAAGGTATCCCCAGGTTGATGCTCCTGGCAGGTGAGCATGGGGCCCGCAGAGCTCTGGAAAGGCTTGGCCATAACCAGCTTACCTGTCAATCATCCCCCCTGTATGGGGAGCCCTTCAAGGCAGGACCCAGGGAGGCAAAAAGGATCATCTGACTTAAATAAACTAAAATTCCAAAAAAAAAATCCAGCGACTTGTAAAATGCTGCATTGTACCCAGATGCCTGTTTGTCGCCAGAAGCATTGAGATTGCTCGCACACAGTGACTCCATCCCCACAGTGTCCCCCTTGCCTGCCAGGGCCTTTGGCCAAGAAGAGGATCAGAAAGGTGCCTGCAGGTTTCCACTCCGTCGGAGTGGGAAGGAGACTGGGTGGGCGGGACGGAGCACAGCAGTCGTGTGTGCAATGAGGCATGGAGAGGGGAGACACAGGGTGTGGGTGTGGGGGGTTAGTAGGCATGCAAAGGGTGTGCATGGGTGTGATGCATGTGTGTGTGGTGTGATGGGTGTGTCTTGGCAGGTATCCATGTCTGGGAGTCATTTGTGGGCAGTGCATTGAAGTGTGGGTGTGCTGTGTGTATGGTTTGTGGGTGATGTGATGAGTATTTGGTATGTGGAGTGTGGCGTGTCTATACAGCATTTGTAGCATGTGTAGGGCACGTGGTAGGCGTGCAGCCTGGGATATGATATGCGGAATGGTGTATGTGTGTGATCTGGTGTGAGGTGTGGGGTGACGTGTGTATGGTGTTGGGTGTGAGGTGGATGATATGTGTCACGAGGAAGGACGGGGAAAGCCCCTCCTGTTCCCACTCTGGCTTCTCTGCTCAGTCTGGGTTCCGTGTGACCGGCGCCCACGCAGTGAGATGCACAGACTAAGACAGCACAGTCCCATCCTGCCAGTGATGCAGGAGCCATCCCAGGAAGGGAGAACTTGGGCTCAGTCCTCCCCATCAAGGTAAAACCAGACTCTGCGGTTTTCTCAGCTGCCGGGAGCCTGGGATCCCAGCTTCAGGAATGCCAATGACAAAAGGACAGACAGCATCTGTGGTGTGGTCTAGTGGGGGAAGAGGAAACTCCCACATTCTTACGTCTCTTCCCAAAGCCAGATGATCAGATGATGGGCAGAATGGAAGATAGAATTCCCACTTATCATCTCTAGCTCACGACGGGCTCAGCCCCATGCCTGATGTAACCCTTATAAAATGTGAACTTGTGGCTCAATCTCAGAGCACTATCATGGCCATCAGGCACAATGCAACGACAGTCCTCACTCTCTTAACACCATTAAAGAGACTCAGATCCATGGACCCAACAGTACTTAATAAAATCTCATTCATCCTCCTACCTACTTCTCTTTTTCCCTGCAGCTGTTTGGGTGTGACTCTCCTCAACCCCCTGAAAAAGCTCTTCCTTGGCCCCTAATCCATAAAATTCTGCCCCCTTCTCTTCCTACCTCCCCCAGCACTTTAATATGTAGATCAACTTGGCCTTTCTTCCCACAAGGAGGAATGATTTTTTGTAGGAGCTGGGAGTGGGTTGGCAATTTTAGGATTCTCTCGTGTGAGAGGGATGTCAGGGAATAGCACCACATCAGTGATCTTGGGTCCTGGGGCAGCAAACCGTGTGGCCTATGTGAGTTACGTGTTCTCCCTGGGACTCTGTCTCCACAGCTGATTAAGGCAACCATTATCCTAGCAACTCACTGCTTCACAGAATTCAAATCTGCTAAAGAGCCACGCTAATGCTCAGGCAAAGCTGTAGGAGAAAAGAATGGGCCATTGATAAGTTTTCTTTCTTACCTTTCTGCCAGCAAGGCAGCGCCCACGGCAGTGCAGTGCAGGACGGCAGCCTAGCCACAACTGATGGGAAGCTCCACAGATGCCACTTGAAACACAAACTGGAAATCAACGCCAGCATTTCAATACCGGCCCATGATAATGGGTTTGGGTTTGGGTTTAGGGGGAGGCTGGGACACTTACCAAGGACAGAGGAGGACTCACATACACACACACACACACACACACACACACACACACACACACACACACTGCTCTTGTTTCCGCTCTGTCTACAACCACACTCAACCTACTGAGTCTCATTTTCTTCACTCGTAAAATAAAGGTGACAACTGGATAGAATGATGCCTTTAGAACCAGACCTTGGAAACAGCTCTACCTTTTCTTACTAGATGTGAAACCTCAGGCAAGTTATTCAACCTCTCTCTGAGTAATGCAGTTAGGTATTACTGCAGAACAAGCCACTTCAAAATGTAATGGCTTCAAACAGGCAGCAATTATTATTTCTCATGAGTCTACGGGCGTCTACGAGCAGCCCGGGTGGTTCAGCTGATGTGAGCCAGACTTGGCTGATCTTGGCCGAGGGCACTCACGCATCTGCAGGCAGCTGGCAGATGGGCTGGAGGCTAGCTGGTCTGGGTGGCCTTGGCTGGGATCACCTGGCTCTGTCCCACGTGGTCTCTCGTCCTCCAAAAGGCCAGCCCGGGCTCATTCTCATCATGGTGATCGAGTCCCAGAGAGGGAAAGTGGAAACACACTTGGGCTTTTTCAAGCCTATGCTTGCATTAAGTTTGCTGCTGTCCCATTGGCCAGCAAGTCATTTGGCTGACCCCAGAGTCAGAATGGAAGAGGTCTGTAAAGTTACAGGGCAGATGGCCAGGACACAGAGAGGCCAGTAATCAGGGCTGTCAATGTAACCAGTCTACCACAGCCCGTAAGCTTGGTTTCCTTTTTTTCAATTGGAGTGAAATTCACATAACATGTTAATAAAATTAACCATTTTAAAGTGAACAATTCAGTGGCACTTGGTACACTCACAAAGGTATGTAATCACCACCTTTATCCAGTTCCAAAGGACTTTAGTCCCCACAAAACAAAGCCTCATGCCATTAAGCAGTTACTCTCCATCTCCCACCCTCCCCTCCAGCCCCTGGCAACTATTTGTACCGATCTACTTTCTGTCTCTATGGGTTTCCCTATTCTGCATCCTTCAAATTAATGAAACATGTAACCTCTGTCTGTCTGGTTTGACTTACTGTAATGTTTTTGAGGTTCATCGAAGTTGCAGCAGGTATCAGCACTTCACTACTTTTTATGACAGAATAATATTTCATTGAATGAATACGGCACAATTTGCTTATCTGTTCATCCACTGATGGACATCCTGGATGTTTCCACCTTTTGGTTATTGTGAATAGTGCCATGATAACATTCAGGTACAAATATTTGAGTACCTGTTTTCAGTTCCTTTGGGTCCATACCCAAATAGGAGTAGAATTGCTGGGTCATGTGGCAATTTTATATTTAGCTTTTTAAGGAACCCAGTTTCATTTCTTTTCAAAATGAGTGTAGTGAAATTACTATGTGGAGATGCTGGCAGGCTTGGAGAGTGCACATGAAGTGTCTTGCACAGAGTACAACCTCAATAAATGGTTGATATAACTATTTTTTTGTTCCTTCATTCAATAACCGTTTATGGAGCCCAAGATCAGGAATTATCGGAGAAGCTAGATAGATACATGGATATATAAGATATAAAATACCTATAAAACGTATGTCCACATTTTTACAGACATATAAAGACATCCCCAGGGTCCCTTCCAGCTCAGACTTACAATGGTTCCCTCCTTGGCTCTTGCCTGGTGTGTCCTTCACAAACAGAAGACAAAGGCTCTCCCTCCTCCCTCCCTCCCACCCTTAGCCGGGTCCCCACGAGGCTGCTGGCTTCACTGCTCCCCACCTGAATCCGTTCAGACCACCTATTTCAGATCTGTCGGCTCTTATAAATGTAGCCACACACCCACAGAGTGAGATAAAATGGCAATGTGATTAGTGTGTGTGTGAGTGCGAATGCTTATGTGTCCCTGTCTCATTCCTTTTGTAAAGATTAATACATCAGAGCAAGCACTTACGAAAGGAAGAATAAAAAAACAACAACCGGGTCCAATTCTCCAGACATTCAATAACCAAATGTCATCCACATGGTAAGCAATAAAATAAAAATATATGCTTAGCAGAGGCAATATAAATATGATGTATATTTTGAAGTTGGATCACAGAGCAGTGGCATAAAAATAACACCCAGTGGCAAATTCAAGAAAGAGACCTTTTAAAACACGGCATTTCTTTGGGCTGCCGTTCCTAAAATATCTCAGCATCTCAAGCAGTAAAGCAGGGCTTCCTTTAAATCTGACAGGAGCACCTCGTGTAATGAGGCCATGGAAATTCTTGCCAGCATCCCGATGCCAAGGCAGCAGCTATTTCCCTTCCTCCCTCCATGCTACCCAACTCCTAAAATGCTCCCCTAATCTGCTGGCCCCATCTTCTCTGCCTGTCCCAGTAATCCCGTACTTTTCAAAACTCTTTTGCAGGCCGGGCATGGTGGCTCACGCCTGTAATCCTAGCACTCTGGGAGGCTGACGCAGGCGGATTGCTCAAGGTCAGGCCTTCGAGACCAGCCTGAGCAAGAGCGAGACCCCATCTCTACTAAAAATAGGAAGAAATTAACTGGACAACTGAAAATATATAGAAAAAATTAGACGGGCATGGTGGCGCATGCCTGTAGTCCCAGCTACTGGGGAGGCTGAGGCAGGAGGATCGCTTGAGCCCAGGAGTTTGAAGTTGCTGTGAGCTAGGCTGACGCCACAGCCCTCTAGCCCCGGCAACAGAGTGAGACTCTGTCTCCAAAAAAAAAAAAAAAAAAAAAACTCTTTTGCAGACATTATTCCATTTGACCTTTACAACCTGCCTCTGAGGTTAGGAGGACAGATGAAAAAACAGAGACCACCAAAGTGGTCTTAAACCTAGTACTGGAAAGCCACCTACCTGCCCCTCCATCCCAGAGAAAAGGAAATGTCTTCCCTGTCTTAGAAACTGTCATTTCCGCTAGCACATGCACACACACACACAAAAATCATTCAAAAGATTTCCACACAAAACTGACACCTCTCTGTGGCCCAGCATAAACCTACATTTCTAGCTACTATTCGTTTAGGGAGGGCAAACCAATTTTTTGCATCAACCAAACAAAATATAATTAGAAAGGTAAATCTGGGGGGATATTATAAACATTAAAATATATCAAAAATAGATGCCGTTTGTTTCTTAAAATACACACCTTTCGCAAGCTACTGAGATTCTAATCAGAAGACGGAAGTCTGAAAATTTGAGTGATTTGTCTAAGGGCTCAGAATGAGAGTGCCAGGAATGCATATTGTTGATGCAGAGGAAAGAGCAGCCAGTTCTGTGCTCCTGAGCAAGTCACTTGACCTCTCTGAGTTTTAATCTCCCCATGATGGAGAGAGTATAACTCACTGGTCTCTAAGCTGCTTTCTAGCTCTGAAATGCTATAATTTTATCTCTAGCACAAACTACTCAATGTCACTCAGGAAAAGCCCTGTGTTGCTCACAGAGGGGTCAGTAAGACATCTCTGATAGAAACCCAACCTCTAGTGCATTCCTTTGAGAAAACCAGATGTCTTAGGAGAAAGAAGGCTGGGCGCTGGTCCTGTATCAGCCACTAACTCACTTTGTAACCTTGAGATTCTCCTCTGCTAAATGAGAAATTTAGACTCAATGAGGATGAGAAATATATGTCACATCAAGTGCCACTCTGACCAATAGAGGGTGGCTACCTGGGAGTGTGAGGTTGAGGAAAAGAATTATGAATCTGCCTTCAACTCAAGAGGAAAGAGTGCTGAGGTTGATTAGTGATGTCTGCCACAGGTGAGGGCTGGAGGCAGCAGACGTGGCGTTCGCCGTCCCTGGGATAGATGCTCTCTAAGGATTCTTTTAACTTGACACAAATCCTCTGTGAGCAGCACACAGAAAACTGGGGGACTCGGAGTCACTGATGCATAGGAAGCAGACCTTGGCTTGTTCAACTGTTTTTATATTACCCATGGTTTGGGTTTGAATAATCTGTCCCCTGATACCACTGTATTTCAGAAATTGCTACCTAAGGCAAATTCTCCACTTTTAAACTCATTTCCTGAGTCGGTCTTTTTAAGCCCCACATTAAATATTGATCTGCCCTGGAGAGATCTAATTTATTTAGTAGAGACATGTTTGACTCCCCCAGAACTGTCAAACCCTGAAATGGGGCCATACCCCTCCTGAAGCAATAACCATCCAGGATAGTGACAGACAAGCCAAGGACACCAGAACCAGCGGCTTTCTGCTCTCTGAGTCTCGGGGACAGGGCCTACCTTCCTCAGAGAGGGAGCCCTCTCGCCTGATACCGTCAGAGCTGCTTTCCTAGGAGGATGGGTGTCTGAAGGTCAAGCGGTCCACTCTGTGCTGGCCGCTCTCCATCCTGCTGCCCCAAGGCCTGCTGGCCCACAGCGGGTACCGCAGAGACCTCTTCGGCTTGCTCCCAACGTGCTCTGTCTCTGGGGCTGTCGCTGCCAAGCTCTGACCTTCAGACTCTGTAACTCCCCCACTGGAGTCCTGACTCTGGCCCAGGAACATGGCCTCTGGTCATAAACCTCAGTCCCAATGAGCTTTGGCTTGATGCCCTTCCCATTGACAACACAGCTGGCTATCTTTAAAGGAATGCCCCTGTTAGCACTTATTAGAGCCCATTGTGGAAACAGAAACAAAGAGAGAGAGAGAATCCACAAGCCACAGCCTGAGGATAAGGACCCTAATGCCCCTACATAGCTAGCCCAGCGCCCTGGACTGGAAGTCTTGATCCGGCCTTGCCCTTGGGTCTAGCCTCCCCAACCTCCTGTGCACAGAGTCACTTGCTCCCACCACCTCGCACTCTGGCTTGATCCCGCATAATTTCTCTATGATCTAGGCTTCCAAGCATAAATGCCAAGGTTCCCTTCTGGGTTTCTGGCAACATCTGTTTGAGGCCTAGCAAACAAGAGTCCCCAAGGCAGGGAACACAGCCTATCTTCTTGGGTTATGGAACCAAGCTGTAATTAAAAATCTCAGTTAATAATTCTACCATACCTGCATTTTGTCTGTTAAGTCACCCAATGATCCTATGAGGTCAGTAGTGTCCTTATGCCTGTGAGGGACATGGGGAAATTGAAGCTCCAAGGTTGTGGCCACTGGCCCCATTTGGCTAATTAAAATGAAAGGGAATTTAAAATCCAGTTCCTAAATCCCACTAGCCACATTTCAAATGCTCAATAGCTACACACGCCTAGTGTCAACCACGCTGGCAGTGCAGAATTACAGACCATTCCTATCATTGCAGAAAGTCCTATTGGACTGTGCTCCAAGGGGTAAAGTAACATCCATGTGCCACACAGCAACTAAGTGGCAAAGTTGGCATTTAAACCAGGCCAGTTTATCCATCCACTACCCTCCCCTGCTGTTGAAAGGGACTCAGAAGGAAAGGGTTGAGATGGGCAAGAGGTCAACAAAGAGATCTCTCTCTCAGAGTGAAGCCTCCTGCAGGGCACACCAGAGCCAACACACCTGGAGAGTCTGGAACCTTTTGACCACCTCCTGGTCTTGTGCTATCGCCAGCGCTGAGTGGGCCACCTGGTTGGGCTGCTGCCATCCGCCCTGTCTGAGGTCCCTTCCAGGCAGGGGGAGGCTGGGGCTTGAGTTCCCTCTGGCAGCTCCATCTCTATGTCCCCAGAGAAGGAGAGCCAAGCGTACCATTGGGCACAAAAGAATGTCTTAACACACACGATCAAGCTCCTGTGACCTCTTGGAGATGGTGGAGGTCAACGGAGGTCATTGATCTACAGGTTTGATCCAATTATCATTTATGACACACCTGTCGTGGGCCAGTCTCTGCATCCAGCACTTTTTACAAGTACAACCTAAATAATTTCCGGGGCCCATGTTACTCCAGCATGTTCATAAACTGAAACAATTTGAAATAATCCCAGTTTTATTTGTATCTCTCAATAGTAAATGAGATTTAAATTACAAATCGTGGTGTCGTTTCTTTTTTTCACCGTATATTTGAACTTACACTTTATTTTATAAGCAGCTTTATTGAAATATAATCCTCATACCATATGATTCACCTATTTAAAATGCACAATAATTTTAGAAAATTTCTGTGACTCCAGAAAGAAACCTCATACTCACCCTTCTCCTCCCACTCCACAGCCTAAGCAACCACTACTCTGTCTATGTAGATTTGCCTATTCTGGACGTTCCATAGACAGGGGTCACAAAATATGTGGCCTTTTTGTCTTGCTTCTTTCACTTAGCATAATGTTCTCAAGGTTCATCTGCACTGTAGCATGTATAAATACTCCATTCTTTTTATTGCCAAATAATATTCCATTGTATGGCTATACCACATTTTATTCAACCATCCATCAGTTGATGGACATTTGAGTTGTTTCTACTTTTAGATGATTGTGAATTATGTCATGAACATTCATGTACAAGTTTTTGTGTGAAGATATGTTTTCATTTCTCTTGGGTATATACCTAAAAGTGGAATTGCTGGGTCATATGATAACTCTGTGTTTAATATCTTGAGAAACTGCCAACTGTTTTCCAAGGCGCCTACACCATTATTCTACATTCCCATCAGGAACGGGTGGAGGTTCCCATTGCTCCACATCTTCAACACTTGTTACTGTCTATCTTTTTTATTGTAGCCATATTAGTAGGGGTAAAATGATACCACATTGTGGTTTTGTATCTCCCTAAGGACTAAAGCAGTCTATGGCCCTACCACCCTGAGCGTGCCTGATCCCATCTGTTCTTGGAAGCTAAGCAGGATTGAGCCTGGTTAGTACTTGGATGGGAGGCCTAATGAATAAGGAGGTTGAGCACCTATTCATGTGCTTATTGATTATTCATCTATTTTCTTTGGAGAAATGACTATTCAGACCCTTCACCAGGTTTTTAATTGAGCTATTTATCTTTTTATTAAGTTGTAAAAAGTTATTTATATTTTTAGGACACAAATCCCTTATCAGACAAATGATTTGTAAAAAACTTTTTCTACCCTTTAGGTTGTCTATTCACTTTCTTGATGGTATCATTTGCAGAGCAAAAGTTTTTAATGTTGACGAAATCTAATTCATTTTGTTCTTGTATTGCTTCTCCCTTTAGCGTCATGTCTTAGATTTACTCCCATATTTTCTTCTAAGTTGTTACCATCTTGACTCCCCCCCACATCACTTCCCAATGCCTTCTTTTCCCTAAGCCACTGGCCTCCCTTATCTCCCCCATACCTCGGCTGTGCAACCTCATTCTCAAGACTCATTCTCAACTACACATTGAAAAGACGTCTCTGACAACCCGAGCTTGCGAGGTTTTTCTTTGTTATTGTTCACCTTCTCCCTGTTTCCTTCCAGTTTTGTCTATCTTTGCTTCCCCATGAATACATCTCAGCCCTCCCTAAGGCAAGACCTTTAGCCTCCCTTCTTCAGTTCTGCATCAGGAAAGTCTGGAAATTGGGCTGGCCCTCTTAGATGACTGGGAGTTGAAGGCTGCAATCTCTCGTAATTTAATGTCTTTTCTTTCATCCCATTGTACACGCCTCATCTCACTTAAATCTTAAACAAGCTTGGGAAATTGGCCTCCCTAAGCCCAATTTGCAAATCGTTTGGAAATGGAGGTCTTGGTGACAGAGAGGATGATTGTTAGATAAAGGTCCACATCTTAAATGGAAACCCAAGGAGCTGCAGAGTTAGAATTTGAACTCAGGACTTCTGAGTGCTGGCTCAGTGCTCTGTCACAAAATGCCCCCTTAGAGATTTCCACTCTTATTAAAGGACCCTAAGTCACTCTCAAAGGTTGTATTCACAGACACCACTCATGCAAACAGGCACGGATGATGCCACCACTTTCCGGTTCATTCGGCAAATGTTCCTGAGGACCTACTCTTTGCCGGGCACCAAGTGTGAGCCACATTCACTTTTGAAGCAGGGGGAGAATAGCAGGGGAGATGGCCAAATCCTCATGTGCCCCTTTCGCCTTCACACCTCCAACCGTGGAGGAGCTGCCCAGTCGGCGGTACGACCCTCATCCAACAAATATGGACCCGGGGAAAGTCACTCTAGACTGACACCTGCTGAGTGTCAAGGAAGACACCCAAGGCTCGCTACGCTTGGCTCTCTGAGGATTACTAAATGGATTGGATTGGATCAGACCAGGAGGCAAAGCTCTGCGTGTGGAATGAAGCCAAACTCCCAGATCCAAACCTCTGCTTCCCACCCACGCAGCATGACTCTGCCCACCCACACTCTCTTCCTCCTGGCCCTGAGTATCAGTTAGGTAGACAAGATAAGACTGAATCGTGACAGCTGGGTCAGTCCTCTCCCCAAGCCACATGCTGTGTTTGCTTTCCTGCATCTCAGTCACCTTGCTGCTCACCCCAGCGTCCCAGCTGACAGCAGACATAGGACTTGGGGTCCTGAGGAGGACCCTCAAGGCTGCCAGGGGTTTTCCTACAATGGAGCTGCGTGTCCAGGATCTCGGCAGCCTCTGACGGCTGGAGCACTCAGGAGAGCAAACAGGGCATTGCAGCTCACAGAGAACCTTTGAGAACTATGGCTATCAGCAGGGAGAAACCCATCTGTTACTTTGTCTTCTATTTGTCTTAGAATTTCTGAGCAAGTGAGCAGTTGGGCTGCTTAACTTTATTGTTCACAGTGGGGAGTGAGTTGGAGCGAGGAGCTCCAACTTCCAAAGCTGCAGAAAGCTGTCTCTTCCTGACTCTTTAATCTACCATGGATTTCCTCTGTCCTCTAGGACTAGGCTTTCGGCTGTGAGGGGTGACCTAATCAGAAATCTCAGCTGTTCCCAGAAGGCACTCAAAAGTTGCTCAGAAAAAGCCTTGCTGTCAAACCTTCTTGTGAACTCGAGGCAGGCAAGGGCCCGAGAACGGGGAGGAAAAATGAAAACAAAGAAGAGCCCTTCCAGCTGCAGAGTGGGCGGGCCAGCCTCCTCTGGTTAAACATGACAGCCACCATGCACCGACCTGGCAGAGACCCCTGCCACCATCCTTGTTCCCTGCCCTGTCCTCCCGTGACTTGCCCCTCCCAAAGCCTCACTTGGATCATCCCAAGGTGTTTTATGTCTAATACAAGGTGGATTTTGGAGGGGACATTCAAACCACAGCAGTACCTGCCTCCAAAGGGCCAAGCGTGGTGCCTGGAATATATCATATTCTTGATAACTCCAAGCTATTATATTAGCAGTAATACCAACATTGCTAATATTACTATTATTATTACTTCAGCTAATCCTTCTAAAGAAGAAACTTCTTACAGTGAGAGTAGAAATGCAGCCCATCAGGGTAGACAGCGGACGGATGAGTATTGCAACTAACCATGGGTCACAGAGTCCTTTTGTAAAGTTGAACTTGAGGATTCCAGATGTTTGAATTTTATTTGCAGAGATTCTTGGAAGAAAGAGAAGGGAGAATGAGGCTGCAGCAGAAGATCAGGAGGTATGGAGTGGCTGTAAGTCCTGAGCTGGAAAGACAGAGACCCGACTCTGCCCAGGTGCTATCTCTGGTCCCCGGGCACCTCACTGCCGCTGAGAATCCCTGCTGCGTGGCAGCACGTGGCAGCATCAGAGACAGGATATGTGAACCGATGAAACAGAAGACTAATTGGAATTAGAAGGTACAGTGACAGCTGATGAATCCCCAAATCACCTATGTGACTATCTCAACCTTCCAGAAGGGCAGGTCCATGAACACCCTGATGTGGTTCCAGAATCAGGGAGGGGAGAGGGGCACAGTACGGTGGTAGATGAGCACAGGTGACCTGGACTTGAACCACGGCCCTGCCATTTACTAGCGTGGGGAGCTTGCGTACAAGACTCAACCTTCCTGTGGTCGGTTTCCCGTGTCCCATGGGAAAACAACACTCACCTCCAAAGGGCCAGTGGAGGCAAGTGTGTTACCTGGTAAAGGCCCAGCACAGTAACAGTAATTCCTGCTCCATGGGTCAAACCTGGACATCAGTTTATAGTTTATATCTTAGAAGAGTCACATCATCAGTGCGCTAAAGCTCAGCAAGTTCCACCCATCGGAGTCCTAATGAGCTCCGTCATTCTGATTGGCCGCAAAGGTGCGCAATGGCAGCAAAGAAAAGTGAGACGTGACAGTCTAGCAGTGAAAGCAGACAGCAAGACCAAGCGGGCAAGGGTAAGAATGACAAAAATGGAGCAATGTGAGGATGTTCTGGTGCATGGACAAGCCACCTGAGGGACAAACCCCTCTCAGTAGACCAGGCATTAAGTGACATGGTGTCAGTAGACCATGTGTTAAGTTACAAATCATGAGAGCCTTGAGTCATTAAAAGACAGGTAAATCTGTTCAACAAAATCAGTTTAAGAATGCACTGTACAGTGGAAAGGTATCCATTTGAGCAATGTCACCATTACAAACAGGAAAACAGTTCCAGTGAGAGTTACAGGTGTCTGACTTAGCACTGGGGTGCTTCCTTCCCTGATGATGCTAGATAAATGGAACATCACCCCAAAAAACTTACTCAGGCCATCTTGCCTCTCAGCAAGGTGTTATTTAGGTAGAAGGAAAGCAGTGGACATGGGGAAAGGGAAGCAAGTGGTGGGGACTTAGGGTTTGTCCTTCCATTAAAAAAAAAAAAAATCTACTCTGGGCTTGGCTGGCGCAGCGCAGGAGGCTCAGTCGGCCTGGCCCTTCCGGCCCCGGCCCACCAGCATGTCCTCCAGCCGCTTGCAGTGCTCGCGGAGCTGCTTCTCGCGAGGCAGCAGGAAGGTGAGGACCTTGTTGCGCACGATGCCGCGGTCCTCCTCCTCCCGCAGTCGCTGCTTCACGCGGGCCGCCTGCTCCTCCTGCTGCACCAGGACCCCGTTCATCTCGCAGAAGGCGTTTTCCAGGTAGTGGATGGCCTTGAGTGCCTCCTTCTTGAAGTCCTCCAGCTCCTGCTGCACCCCCGCCACCTTCTGCTGCAGGATCTCCATGTCGGCAGGCGGGGGGAGGCAGGAGGGCCACGACTGCGACAGGGTAAAGTCTCCAGACTGCAGGCCACTCTCCACCATTTTCTTCCCTTGTAAGGTATTCACCTTCATGAGAACGGACCCCGCCTGGTAGAGCGGTTCCATGGGCTCTCTGCCACACTGGACACGAAGAGGGGGCCAAGAGAGCAGCCAGGTCAGTGAATATTTTTGGCCAGAGACACAGTCATTTAGAACAGAGAGACCCCACCCATTGTGACATCAGTGCCCCTTCAGCCAATCAGGAGGAAGGCCACAACCCATTTATTTGCATACTGTAGCCTCCTTGGTTGATCACCAAGAGCTTTGCCTGCTCATCTACCCAAGCTGCCCTGCTGGGATGTGGATTCTCATCCACTCATCGCCCTTCTAGAACCAGAACTCAGGCTCTCCTTTAACTTAAAGGACAAACCAGCCCCAGAGCAGGGAAGAAAACTGGCCAGAGCAAGGCAGGCCGGGTCAGGCCCGCTGGCTGCCAGGACTGGGTGGTCTCCCAAGCTGGCAAGGAGCCTGAATGGTCTCAGAATGGTCTCTGGGCGTTAGTGCCTTACAGGGACATTGTAAGAGATAATGACTAATCCCACTTCTAGCTCTAAAATGCTAGAAGAATAATTTCTGATGCCAAATCCATACGTCTATAATGATGCCAGAATTCTAGATAATCTTAGACATTGTGAGAAGTATACTTAGGTTTTGATGAATGGTCCACAGCAGTGGCTGATTCAGTATGTGCAGGGTAAAATGGGTTACTCATATTTAGTCAATAAACGTTTACTGAGTACTCACTATGTACTAGGACCAGGGAACAAGTGTAAGCAAGCATGCATGATCCCCCAGCATACCTGAATATTGACCAATATGAGAAAAAAACATGTAGATGGGTGAATCTTGTACTTTTCACCTGATAATTATAACAAAGGAAAATATTTCTAGCTAATCTACATTTGGTCCAGTTGAGAACAAACCTTCATCCTGCAGGTCTCAATCTCTTGCCAAGACCTATCTCCTGGGCTCCAAATCTAAATGTCTCCCCAACAATGAGCCCAAATTCAATCCACCCAAAACTGAATTTGTTACCTCTTCATCCAAACTAACTCCCATTCCAGTGTTGCTGTCAGATTGATGACATTAACCTGGGCTGCACCCGCACCAGAACCCACAAGAGAAACCTGCTGCTATGGTTCAAAAGTTTGTCCCCTTCCAAACTCATGTTGAAATGTAATTGCCATTGTAACAGTACTAAAGATTTGGGGACCTTTAAGAGGTGATTAGGACGTGAGGGCTCTGCCCCCATGAATGGATTAATGCTGTATCTCAGAGATGGGTTCCTTATAAATGGATGTGTTTGGCCCCCTTTGTCTCTGTGTTGCCCCCTCTTTGCCCTTCTGCCATGTGATGCCTTCCACCATGGAATGACGTAGCCAGAAGGCCCTCACCAGATGCCGACACTTTGATCTTGGACTTCCCAGCCTCCAGAACCATCAGGAAATATATTTCTGTTCTTTGTAAATTACCCGGTCTCAGGTATTTTGTTATAGCAGCACAAAGCAGACTAAGACACTTAGGATCAATATAGACCCCTCCACATCAAAATGACACTAAGTGCTGTTAAATCTACCATCTCTGAGCTCTCTAGCATCAAACCATCTCGGTCAGAGTCCCAGCTCTACCACTTATAAGCTATGTCTTTTTCGCAGATGACCTCATCTCCCTGAGCTTCAGTTTTCTTATCTATAAAGAAGAGATATCTAAATCAGTGGTTGCAGCTCTCCGGGAGAAAAAAATTAAGCTCAATTTATAGCCGTTGCCAATTTCCATGGTGTAAGTACTCCCACTGCGGCCAATTCCAAGCTATAGACATGGTGTTTCTGGGAAGAGATGCATGAGATCAGCTCTCATGATCCCGTGTGAGTCAACTCCAGCACCACAGAGCCTGTGATGAGAGCAGCTGCCTTCTCCGAGATGCAGATTAACCTATCTAGGGTGCCTTGCGGTAGGCATCAGGGAGGGCAGTTTTCAGGAAGGTTCACGGCTAAACTAAGGTGGAATTTTGAACAGCAAGATGAAGAAAATCAACACCAGTGATTGAAACAGAACGTTTGGCAGAAAGAACACTGTTCTAGGAGTCAGGAAATCTGGAGTCTCGAATGGCTGTGTGACCCCAGGCCGATCACATTCCCCTCTGAGCCTATTCCCTCCACTGCAATGTGGGAAGGTGAGAGAACTTCTTCAAGGTCTGTGATATTCGAAGAATCCGTACAGTCCTTTGATCCCTCTTTTTGTGAATTAGGAGATCTTTCCAGGTCCTTGATGGCACATTAAACTCCATGAGGACAGGGACTGTGAGTTTCTCACGCTGTGTACCCTCAAGTGTCCTTCCTGGTGCCCTGCACACAATGGCACTCAGATAACTGGATGAAATAGAATTCATTTTCGTAGGTGGCTCTCAAATCCTAGATTTCCTGCTGACATAATGACACCTACTGGTCTCAGCAGGAACAGCAATCTCTTGATTCCCCGCCTAAGAGCCAGATGGGGATTTGGGAGGTGATGTAAACAGCACGTGGTCTTGTTGTGTATTTAATTAGGGATGTGTGTGCATGGTAGGCACATAGTAGGTGCTCAATAAATGGTTTTTGTATCAGCGAGAGGAAAAATGTTCCTCTGTTTTCTGGTCTCTATCATTCTCTGAGTGTTTTTCTGTTTCTGCCTCTCGGTATCTCTCTCTCGTGCTCTGCGTGTGTCTGTCTCTCTCAGGGAATGGTGGAAGTCACCATCAGAGCTGTGAAAGAAGAGCAGCAAAAGTCAAAATGGAACAGCAATTTCTCGATTTCCCTGGTGCTTTCTGGTGAGGTTTCAGTTCACGTCTCAGAACCAGAGGGGAGGCCAGCATCGCCACATGAGCACAGCAGGGGCTGAGAGTAAGCCAGCGCTGTCACTGTTGGCAGAAGACCCCGGGCTTGATGGCCTCCAGAGCAATGCCCTCAGCAGGGGACTCAGTGTGCACGTTCTGAATGTTCTAGAAGTTTAATAGTGGAGGCCTGTGCCTTCCTCACAAAATTTCCTTCCATATATCCTAGGAAAGTAAGAAGGCCAGTCTATTTGTCCCCTTTGAGGTATCAAGAGAAAGGAGTTCTAACGCCTCCTGGCCAGGCATCTCTGGCCTTGAACCCCACTGCCAGGTGGGTGTCCTGCCCCTGGTCCATTTCAGTGATTCATAGCCTCCCTGTGTCTCAGGATTGATGAGGGGACAAGAGGAGCATGTCAACCCCACAGAGATCCAGGTCCTGCCCCAGGAGAATCAGATTCAACCTGAATGGGGTGGGACTCAGAGTGGGCATGTTTTAACAGATCCTTAGGTTGGGCACCCCCTAGGTCCGAGCACTGTTCCTGCTGGACCCTGCCCATGGCTTGCAAATGAAAGCCATGTGACTCCCCCAGCACCCCACCCTACCCCCATCATGTGAAATAAACCTCCATCTTTTTTTAGGATCAGGAAAAGGAACATGACGCAGATGCACTCCTTCCTGTGCCCTTTTAAAAGTGAGGGAAACCCTCAGAAGGTAGAAGCTCCTCACATCCCATTGGTTAGAGCCATACTCCTGGGACTTTTCTAACCGGATCGCTGGCTGGGGGTGGGGCTCCCATGGTGGCTCAGACCGGTCAGAATTCTCTTCCTGGGACCGGGGCTGGGCCAGGACTCCCTGAAGCACAGGCCTCCCAATGCCAGAACCAAAGTGGGGTTCTCTTCTCAAGCAAGGAAGGGAGAGAATCGGCAACCAATTGTGTCTTCCACAAAAAATAGTTACATTTAAAGAAAAGACTCAATGAAAGTACAGTGCATCATCCCCCAAAATGCACTAGTAATGGTAATGTCAGCTTTCAAGAAGAGTGGGGAAATAGTCTCCTAGGAGTCTCCTAAAACTAGTCTCTCTCCCCATCTCCAAGGAAAACAATTTAAAAAAAAAAAAACAGAATTCAGAGCAATCTATCACAAACCCCAAAGAGTATAGGATTGGACATTTCTAAAGGAGAGAGGACAGCAGTTGGCCCTATTCAGTCACTCTTTTTCCAGAGTCCCCATGACCTGGGTGGGGATGCTGCGACACAACCAGCATCTTCCCAGATGTGCCCATAAAAGGTTTTCCGTCTAGCCTCCCACTCGCCCACCCATCCATCCATTCTTCCATCCATCTATCCACCCACTTATTCAATGACATTTGCTGGGTACCTATCCTGTGGTCGCTGAGCGGGCAGCATTGCAACGGAGGGAGACAGTAAAGTAAGCGACCTGCAAATAGGATGGTTTGGGTGCATGCTAGGTCTCTGAAGGAGATGAGCAGGGGAAGGAGACACCCTGGCAGGTGGGGAGGGGGCTAAGAAGGGCCCTTGTGGGGTGAGGGCAGGTTGGAGCAAGACAGGAAGGATGAGGAAAGCTCAGGATAATGTTCCAGAAGGACAGCAAGGGGGTAGGCCTTGGGCAGGAGCAGGCCTGAGGAGCCTCGAGGAGGCCCTTGTGGCCAGAGGGCCCTGGAAGCAGGAGGGGGGGATGGCATCCCCGGCGCTGTGAGGCTACCAGGGCTGCTCCAGCTGTGCGCAGTTCCCACCTCTGCAGCTGGTATTATAGTCGGGGGAATGGGGACAAGGCTGGGATGGGGGGTGGGGACCTGGGTCAAGAGCAAACCTCAGCGCTGTTCACCATGATTAATTAACCCAGCGCCAGAGCCCCAAGGCACAGTGCTAAAAATATCTGCTTCCCTCTGCGATGCGGCAGCTGCCACCCAGCAACTTTTACCCACGCCATTTGTCATAATTTGACACTGCTAAGGAGTGTCCACAGGGCTGTGTGTCTGCGAGAGTCGGACTCACCCACAGCCCACCTGCCAGCTGGGCCTCGGAAACCGTCCCTAGCGCTTTTCTGCCCTAACCCTCCTCCCCTCTCTGAGCCACCCGCCCACCGCCCGCCATGGGCTCCCAGCTCCTCCTGGAACTGGGCAGACGCCTCCAGAGGCGGGAGCCAGCGCTCTAGAGAGCAGGAGTGCATCGCTGGATGCCATGTTTCACACCACCGCAACTCTGCATCTCGGATCAGAGCCATCTATCAGCAGCCCTGCCAGCCCGGGGCGGCACTTTAATTAAAATATGTAAAACATCCTGGTGGGATTGGCTCTGAAGATGCAGGAGCGGGCTTTGGACACGAGCTGGCCCTTCTCCAGCCTGGGAGGGTGCGGACTGCGCCAGAAGGGCCCTCCCAAGCAGTCTGGGGAGGGGTGGTGTTTGCTAGGCACCATCCTCAGGATTTAGCCAGGCAAGGACATCTGCACAAAAGAGAGCCACCCCGAGTCCCCGTGGCCAGCGGGGCGACCCCCAGAGCATGCTGAGAAGGGCTTGGCATCAGCTCCATTGCCAGCCTTGGGGGTTGCAATGTTCTTTCCCCACTCTCAACACTAATTTTCTTAAACGATGCATTGTGAAGCCGTTACCTCAACAGGGATAAGCAAACTTTTTTGCACAAAGTTTGTGCAAAATCAGAAAAGCTTGTTTCTAGGTCAGATTTTTCAGTCCAACTTTTTTTTTTTAAATCAGGAAACGGAATATTTACAAATTGTTTTAAGCATCCTTTAAATTTCTTTTTCCCCAGCACTAAAGACATTCATGATTTTTATTGCAATGTCAGAACCTGCACAAATATCGTGTGCTGCGGTCTTGCTCCGGACTTCAGGCCTGCAGCACACTTTCTGTGCAGTGACATAGATTGTGGGCAGTGTTGGGGGATTTGGAGCTGGGGAGGCAAATTGGACCCTGAGCCCAGCCAGAGACCAGGGACAAAAAAAGAGCCCCATTAGGAGCTCCTGGTCCTGGGAGAGCAAAGGGTAGAGGTATCACTTGGAAGCACATCTCTGGGGAGACTTGACATTGCTGCAGGAGGAGGTGATGGGTGCGTGTGATGTGCATGGCTGGTTCTCCTTCCCACTCCCAGCCCTCCCAGGAGAACAGGGTGGAGAGAGACGCCCGTGGCTCTAAAATAACCTCGAGTGAAGAAGAGCTGCTGCACCCGTCAGCCCCACCTTCCAACCAGGGACAAGTTCCTCAGGGCAGAGCCAGAGCCACCGTCTGCATGTCGGGGTGTCAGGCTGAATTATGTGAGCTTAAAAACAAAATCCCTTCCTTCCCTTCCTTACTTAACTGTCTGCCTGGCGAGGCTGGGAGATTACTGGTGACACACACCAGGGCCTGCCTGGCTGCTCCAGACAGAGAAGCTTTGATCACCTGGAAAACTCCAGACACCAGGACTCCTAATGATGAGTAATGAGCTCAAACCATTGGAAAGTTACCCGGCACGGTGTGCTGGGGACACACACTGCTCCCATAGAAGCTGGGGACGCATGGCCCAGGGAGCGGGGTACAATCATCTAGAATCCTGCGAAGAGTTTGACCCGACGCCCACCCCAGCCCAGCCCACCCAGAGTCCTGCCGGCTCACTGGTGAGGTGGGGACGTTTCTAGGCTCCGGGCATTTGGCTGTTACAAGGATCGGTTTGTTGTCTACTGGCCAGAGTTTATATTCAAGAGGACACCCTCCTTACTCCATTCATTCATTCACTCATTCATTCATGTATTCAATACACATGTATCAAATGACTAAGATGAAGCCAGGCAGGGCGCTGGATGCTCAGAATAGAAAAGCTCAGCTGGGGCTTCTGTCCCAAGGGGACTTGCGAGCTCCTGGGGAGAAGTAGGGCAAGTCCAGCACCACAAGGCTCCGTGATAAGGGGCCTGGCAGAGTTGGCTCCAGGGTGTCAAGATCACATGGAGCGGGGACGCTCTAAATTAAACTGTCCCTTCTGGCAGGGGGACAAGAAGCAGGCTGGGATGGAATTTGAAGATCTCAGGTCCCTCTGGGCTTGGGTTGACCCTGTGTCCCCAGTCTCGAGTTGTACTGACATCACTTCTGAGGTTCCCTCCTGCTCTGATGTTAGTTGGGAATATGTCAACCTACTCTGACACACATTGGAATCATCCTGGGAGAGTGTTAAAAAGTCATTTTTAAGGTCTGGGTCTCGTGCCCAAGAGATTCTAATTCAGAAGGTCTTGAGAGCCTGGAGTTAGGGTGAGCAACTATCTTGATTTGTCCCAAACTGACAGGATTTCCCATATGTGAGGCTTTCAGTTTTAAAACTGTGACAGTCTCAGGAAAACCGGGACAGGTTGGTCACCCTAGCTAGGACAAACACTGTTAGTCCCTGGCCAATAACATTCTTTTCTTTCTTGGGTCATAGAATCCCAATTTTGATCAGGCAGTAACATGCTCAGGGAAGATGAGCCCTCTCCCAACCCCAGGTGGTGAGCCTGGATGCATTTAGTAATTCCATACCCTGTTGCTGCTGGTTTAGTTAAGGTGAGCTTGTGATCCTCTTCTAGCCAATAAGTTGTAAAACGAAAACTTATGGAAAGGATATTGCATCTAAAGTAAATAAATGATACAGAGAGAAAGCGGCGGGGGCGGGGAGAGGGCTCACCCCTTCTTCTGTCTTAGAAGCAATGGCTGGAACTGTGGTAGCCATTCAGCAATCATGAGGCACCAATCCTAAGGATGCAAATACAGCTGAGCTAAGGGTGAACAACTAGAAAGATTTTAAAAGCCTCCGTTTTTTTTATAACATCACTGAGACTCTACTCAAAACCTGAAATTATCTACCTTCAGTCAAATTGATATGTGGTTAAATGCCTTTCTTGCCCAAACAATTGTCATCTGCTATTTTGTTAACTGCAGCATCATGACTATTACAAAGGACCTGGAAATCAACATTTTTAATAAGATTCTCCAAAATCTTTCTGATGGCTTCCACCAGTCTGGGTAATCCAGTGATTCTCAGAGTGTTCCTCAGACCAGCAGCATCAGCATCACCTGGGAACTTGTTAGAAATGCAAATTCTCAGGCCCACCCAGACCTTCCGAGTTAGAAACTCTGGGAGGTGGGGCCCAGCAGCCTGTGTTCTGACAAGCCCTCCAGGTGATTCTGATGCTTGGCAAAGTTTAAGAATCACTGAGTTAATCAGTAGCTGAGACACTCTGAGTAATACCAGACCATGAAACTTCCGGATGGAATGTTTAAACTTAACCCATGTCTCAGCTGCTTCTTGGCAGTGATTGGAAAATAAAGCAGTATGTCTTCTCACTTTCTCTGGTTGTTTTTCTCCTTCCTCCCCAGTCCCTTTTCCAGGTCATCCTGCATTAGTTGGATGCTTTGGCCAGATTTCCTGGCCTTTGGTATTCCACAGCCACACGGTGATGCGGAGGGAGGCAGTTGCTTGCAGTCAGACCTGGACAGGGCAGGAGGTGAGCTTGGTTGACCCGGCAGCCAAGCAGGGAGAGTGAATGTCATTGCCCCTGGCCCAGTAACCCCAGGGTGACTGTTTATACCCTCCACGAAAGCCCAACTTATCAGACATCTGCACTGCATGACAGCTGGCCTAGGAGGAGCGGAGGAGGGTGGACCCAGGCGGATCCATCTTCTCTTTCTTCCCTAGGGGTGCTCTGCCTTGGCTGGCCTTTTATATTCCAGGCGGTTCCCTACTTCTCAACATAATGAGCTACTCAAAGCCCCAGCCCCGGTCTGAAGGCAGAAACTGAACAATAGACTTCATGTTGCAAGGGGGTTCCATTTTCAGCTAAAAAAGAAATTATAAAATCCCTAATCACACCTCCTCTTTGGAATGTTTTCTTCAACTATAATTTTCAGCATTTCACATATGTTCCTGAGTTTTGTTATTCTTCACAACTGAGCACACTGTCCAATGATTATCCAGTGAGCATCGCAATGGGAAAAATAATTTATTAAAAACACATAATACTGAGGCCGGGTGCAGTGGCTCACGCCTGTAATCCTAGCACTCTGGGAGGCCGAGGAAGGTGGTTTGCCTGAGCTCAGGAGTTCGAGTCCAGCCTGAGCAAGAACAAGACCTCGTCTCTACAAAAATAAATAAATGCATAAGATTTAAAAACAATAATGCTAGTTCCTACCATCACTTTACTGTTTTCCCCATGCCAGGCACAGGGGCTTTCCATGCTTTATCCCTCTGAAGCACAGAGCCACCAGCCCAGGCATGCCTACCGAGGCTCCTCTCTGTCCTGGGTGAATTGGGTTTATGGGTCCTACAACAGCAGCCTTATTTTGTTCATCTTCCACTCATATTTATCAAATAAAGGTCAACTTCCTTAAAATGTTCACACACTCACACAGTTCCGCTGTGTGGTCCATGCTGACAATACTTGGCAGTGACCCACCCGCCAGCAGACCCCTGGGTGGCTGAGCATGCTCATCAGCTGGGGTTCTAGACACCAAGTGCAACACGTGGAAGGCGCCCAGGGGTACTGAAGTGTGTTCCTTGACAGTGAGGGCTGTGCCGAGGTCCTGCCTTGCCTCCCCCGGCAGGCGGTCTGTGTGTCTCTGGAGCCGGATGCCACTGGTCTTGTGTTGGGCCATCTCTCCTCTCTGAGTGCCACCCCTAGACCCCCTTGTTTTCCATCTACCAACAACTAAGGCTGCTTCCAGGACAAGCGGGGCCCCTAGTTTTCAGGTCTCGCTCACCCACAGGCAGACACATGCCAGCTTTTGGTGGTCACTGGCCTGGACACCCCTTTGGCTGATCTGACTCACGATTAACGCTTCCCTTGGCTATAATCATTCGGTCATTTTTATAACTGAGGCCTAGACACTAACTGGCACCTCTCAGTAGGATAGGTGAGGTAAGCAGAAAGCCAGAAAAGGCCAGTAAGCAGAAAGAAACGTTTAAAGCTGTCTTACAGTCTCTCCCTGTTAAGGGAGACGATTTGGAACGTTGGCCCGAGAGCTAAGCAAAGAAGTCCCAACCACTGCCGAGTTTGAGGTTGGTTTCGCAGCCAAGCCATCGGAGCCAAGCAGGCTGTCTCCTCCCACCCCCTGAATGTCATCTGGTAGCCAGGTAGGTGTCCCCCTTTTCCTGCTGGTTTCTGTGCTGGGGGCATCTTGGCTGCTTCCTGCCAGCCCCATTTTGCCATAAGGCCAGTAACCCCAATCCACCCTAGCCCCTGTCAACCCAGAGATGGGATGAAAAGACCCAAGGAAGGCTCATGGGCCTGGCTTGCCCCCTTCATCTGATTTCTGGCACCTGGGGTGGAAGAGGAGGGGACAGACTCTGGGGAGAGGTCAAAATGATCTCACTGGTTAAGGATGACAGGTCAGCAGAGGCTGGCCAAGGCTCCAGAGGGAGTCACTTTTAGGGCACAGAGTCCTAGGGGCAGTTAAAAGGCTGGTCCTTGGGAGAGGTGTGAACTGTAAAATCCAGCTAGGCCAAAACCCCAGGGCAGGCAGCAAGGGGCCAGGCCCCCTCCCCAGACACACAACGGCCAAGTAACAAAGCTTTCAGGAATCAATCAGCTCCCGCAGGATGCACCATTCTGTCGGAGCAGCTCCCTTCCTCCCTCCGTTCTTGCCGGGGAAGGTCAGAGTTCACATCAAATGTCATTAATCATCTTCCTGGAGGCTGGGGGGTTATTAGACAGTCCTATTAATCAGAGGCCTATCACACCCACAGCCTGGCTGGGTCGCCATTGTCCTGTTCCTCACCTATCATAGCAAGATTAGATTATCAGTGACAACTGAGACACCCTTTGAGTCACAGGAAAGCTGGAGATTGGGGTTGCTTTTATTTTTTTTTATTTATCCTCCTGATTTGAGGATGAGCTGTTTCTTGTCTTGTCACATTGCATCCTTTTCTCCAAAGAATCCGCTTTAAGAATCCAATTTGTCAAACTGGACAATCACTGGCAAATCCACAATAAAAAAAAAAAGCCTCAGCGACTTTATCAAAAAAGGCAAAATAAAGCAGAAGGTTTTCAAACGCGGCCTGAAAGGATTAGAAAATAAGTTGCATTCGACAACAATTAATCTCTGAAAAGCAGGGGCTTTGTAAAAAGGAACAGGCAGAGATGTGTCCAGTAGGGGACCCACATAGCTGGGGTCCGTCTATTACCTGGGCATCCATCCCTCATCCAGGGTGCGGTCACACTGAGACCTGGTGCTAAAAAACGAGACATCTTCCAAGCTTTCGCCTAACTTTCCTCCAACCAGGAGCAACAGCAGCAACAACAAAACAAAACAGAACAAAAAACCCAGGACAGAACAGCACAAAGAACTCAGATTCTGCGACAGACTCAGACGCTCAGCAGCTACCGTCTACCCATAGTGGCCCTGCGGGGGTCAGAAGGGAAGGGGGCACGTCCCAGTCCTTTCGAAGCATAGAGACCAGAGTGAACACCTAAGTCAACGTAGATGGGACCAGTACCTTGGTGACCATGGGGTCCAGAGGCTACAAATGCAGATGGGGCCCGGAAGGAACATAAACCAGGGCAGCGGGCGAAGGGTGAACCCACGTGGTGTGGTGAGGATTCTGGCAAGACAGTGCGTGGTCTGACCGCAGGGGCAGCAGTGACCCGTTCCCTACTCTTTGCACTGTGGGAAGGGTAGTTCAAAGCCACCGGATCTCCCAGGTGTCATGAGATTCTGGAGACAGGTTTTTTATGTGAACACTCCCTATTTTAATTGTTGGCAACTCATTCAAATTAAAAAAAAAAAAAACTCACTGTGCATACTAAATAAAACCCAATTTGTCCCCAGGCCTGGAGTTGGTGACATTGATCTAATCCACTTGCCTTGGCGCAAATAAGGCCCAGAGAGGCCCGGAGAGGCTGGTAGCTCAGAGGTCACAACGCTGGTGAGCGGCAGAGCCAACGCAAGAGCCTGGTTGGGGTCTCCAGCCCAGCACTCTCTGCTCCAGATCCGAATGTATGAACACATGCGTGACCAGTTAGCAGGTAAGTTCATTCGAGGCAATACAAGCGGTAAAAATAAAGAGAAGAGCCTCGCTCTCGCACCTTCACTGTGAAATCTGAGAAAGGACTGAATTAGACAAGTGTCAAGTAATTGCTCTTGTGCCCTTGATAACAGATTCATTTAATTTTTCTACCTGCAGGCTGGCTCTGAGTGTTGCCTGTGTGGGTGCTATAGAAGTCTGGGGCCGGGCGACAGCAAGGGCTGCTTGGTGGCCCTCCAGTGACAGCTGTGGGCTGCTAGCTCTGCGTAGGTGCGTTACCCACTTGGCCACAGCAAACTTCTGGAGCCGGAGGCCACACTGCCTTTCTGAATACCGGCTCTGCCACCTACTAGCTGTGCGACTCCAGATAAGCCCTACAACTCTGGGTCTCAATATCCTCATTTTAAAAACAGGAATTATAAGTGGCATAGGACAGACATGTCTGCATGACAAGTGCTCAAAAAATTGTTGTTGTATCATACAATCATCGTCTTCAAAGGTGCCTGGTATTGAGACACAACATTATATTAATAGAAAAGTGAGTATAGAAAGAATCTTAGAAACCATTTTAGTTTGATTGTCTAACCTTGGAGAAAAAAAAAAACTGAGGTCCAGAGATGGAAAAGACTTTATTTTCTGCAGCGGACAGATGTAAAAATCTGTGCATCCCACACACAAGGTTCGCTTTTAACCACGCCCATAGCCCTGTGCCAGCCATTGCATTTTCCTGCCATGACCTCACTGGAAATAAGGAAAGTTTCTGCTATAAAAGTATTTAAACGCAAAGCCATACACGCCTTCAGACTCCCGAATATTCCGGCACCGTCAGCATAGTCAACACGGTATAGCGTGTCCACTCCCGTGCTCATTAAAGAAAGATTTGTGAGACAACTTGGGGCCGTATTTGTCCATTGCAAGCTTGCAACCAGCTTCATTTTTAAAAAGGATTGTTCCCCAAAGCGGTTTGTGATCATTAGTGAGAGGCTGAGCCTCAAAGCAACTTCGGTGTTTTGGAAACGATGCCGTCTGTCTTCGCGCCCCGGCTTCTGCGCGTCTGGGTGTCTTTACGTACTGGCTTGACGCGTTATGGTCAAGCCAGTAGGTCATTTGTGAAAACTGAACACTTAAACGTGTTAACTGTTGACAAAACTTGACAAGTATCCTGTCTGCCTTTATTAGGTGATTAATTAAAGGCTGCTGGAGGTGCTGGCACAGAGTGAAAGGCCCGGATTTGGTGCTAGATAGATGCGGGGACAGATCCTCACCGCTCACGTGGCTCTAAGACCTCATGCTAGTTTCTTCAACTCTCTGAGTCTCCACTTATTCGTGTGTAAAATGAGGGTGATAAAACCTACTTCATAGGACTTTGTGAGAATTAAACCGAAAATGTACGTGCTCAGGAACCGTGAGCTCCCTTCCACCCCACCACGTCCCTCTAGAAAGACCAGGCAGGTGCTCGTCCATGGACAGGCATTCACTGGGTGACCCGTGTATGGTGCCCCTTGCTCAGTGCTGGGATGAATCAACTCAAAGCCAAGTCCAGGTTAACGTCAAATGAGAGGACAGCACAATGAACACATCAAGCTTCATGCTTCTGTTTAGGCTTCTGCTCTATAGGCCAATTGTTGAGTTGTTTAGGTAAGAGTCCGCGCTATCCTCAGAGCTCACGTGGACTCTGAAGTTGGAGGCCCGGCTGGGTTGCAGTTTAGTTGTGCTATTTTTGATTTATTGACCTTTCCGCAACCTTCTGCCATCCTGAAGCAATCTGAGAGGGGAAAGATTATGAGGTGCCTCCCTGAGCATCCAGTGTAGGATGAGGAGCTGGCCCTTAGAGGACATCCCAGAGGGCACATCCCACTCGGTCCAGAGAAGACCTCTGGGGCCTGCTCTGGGGGAGAGTTTCCTGAGGCTACAAAGATGAATGACATCACTGCCAAGTACGAGTCAAGAGAGTGGAGCCCTGGATTCTGAAGCCTGACCCAGAGATAATGCCGACAACCAGAGTTTATTGAGCATTTACTATGAGCAAAGCATGATGCTTAAAGTTTGACAGCCAGCATCTCATCCAATCTTCACGTCGGCCCTGTGAGGTAGATATGATTAGTATCATAGCTGGGAACACTGAGAAGTTATGCCTGTTGCTCAAGACCACATGTCTCCCACTGGACAGACCCAGGTTGGAAAGCATGGTGGCCACACTCTTACCAGCTGGCCACACAGCTTCTCTGAACACATCTGACTCCTGCGGAGCTCTGACAGGGGGACCCCAGCAGCCCTGCCTGCACCCCATCCCATCCCAGGGCAGATCCCCCTCTGCCTGGCAAAGGCACACTTCGAAGCAGAGAGGCCTGTGCTTCCCACTTGGGGCCCTTCCTCTTGACGTTGGGATTCTTGAGGTCACCTGGGCCTGTGATAGTAACACACGTACACATGCACGCGCGTCCTGAGCTGCAAGTAGAACTCCCGGGGCCCTGCCTAGCCTGGGGAAGGGATGGTGGCCTCCCTTTCTTCTCACCACCCCTCCACCTCCTGGCCCTCCGCACCAGCACCTGCTGATCTGCTGCCTGCTGGGCTGCTGGGCTAAGGAAGACAGGTTTATCTCCCACGCATGTCCGGGACTGCGTCCTTGGCATCCATGACCTTCCAAAGTCTCTCTCCTGAAGTGCTATTTAGGTGCAGGGCGGTGGGGGGCAGGAAGAAGAAAAGAAAAGAGGAATCGCAGCAGCCTAAAATAAGTATATCAGCCACCAGGAGAGAGACTCGGGGCTCGTAGAACCAAATGAAGAATTTGTAAGCTTTCAGACACCTGAAGTCGTGGCTCTTTCCCCGACACGCTTAATAAAAGCTGACAGCCCGCATTGTTCTGCCACAACAAGGTACGCTACATCCCAGTGATAGGGTGAGGGGCAGTGAGGGACAAAGGCACCCGAGCCAGTGGGGGCGGGGAGGGAAATACAAGAGTGGGGGTGGTGGGGGGCGACTCTTAATCGGGGGGCCTGGCGGGAGAGCCTGGGAACAGCAGCCCACTGACAGTGGAGACCAGGAGCTCCAGATGGCTTTTTGTCTCGATGCAATAAAAAATGTCATCTGACAGGCCCTGGGATAGGACTAGGGGAAACAAAAGTCTGCGGGGCGGGGGAGTGGGAGTGGGAGTGGGCCGGGTTAAAGGTACCAGAGTCTGAGAAAGACAAAAAGAAGTGGCTGTCTCTTCCAGCAATTATGGGCTTTGCAAATGACATTTAATTCCAGAGGTACACACCAGGGACAAAGCCAGTTGTTTTCTGGTCTTGGCAGGGGTGGGGGAATTGGAAATGCACTGGACATTTGGCCTCTGAGGAAAGGTGATAACTTTGCCAATTAACCACGGATGTGGGCTCTTTGTATGCACACTCTCCCCCCTCAAGTCATTAGGGGATGATATGAAGATACAGGGCTTCCTGGTGCAATTTAATTGCTCATAGACCGAAAAGTGATGAGCTCCATCGAATTGCACAGACATCCTGTAGGAGACCAGCTGCCATATTAATGTGGCTTCTCGGAGGGGGACACACCCCCACCTGCTTCACCGGGAGCACACAGAAGCCCAGGGAAACAGTGGTACCCCTGTGGCCTCTGATGGGTCTGTCGCTTTTTATTAAGTAATCTCTGCCTTTCAGAGCACTGCATGTTTTCTTCCCAGAGGTCTTGGTTGCTGTGTGGGCCCAGCACACAGCAGGTTCCCAATAAATATTAAACAGTGGATGCTGGTGATGTCTCCAGATTTCATTGTAAGGAACAACTTGTTACCCAGGGGACAGGCCCCACTCTAGGACTGTGGTGTGGTCACCAAAGCTGGACAGCAGGAAATTGAAGGTGGGATGAGTGAGGAGTTCCAAGGCAGGGAAATGAGGAAGGAGGGTTAGTGGATATTAGCAAGAGCCTCTCAGAGAGATAAAAATGATACCGCCGGAAGGTGCATAGTTCTGGTGTGGATGTGGGGAACAGACACGCTCACATGGTGATGGAGAGGGGCGTAAAGGCTTTTCCAAAAACAAAGTGTCAGCACTGACCGAAATGTAAATGTACACACCCTTTGACCAGGCCATACCAGGAATCCACCCCAAAGCAATGGCACAGATGTTGCAAAGTTGTAGACATCATACGGGTGTTTATGGCAACATGATTCATAATAAAAAAGGAGAAACCACCTTAGATACTCATCATTAGGGAAATCGATGGTACCTCCATACAATGGAACACTCTACAGTTATTAAAAAATAATGAAGTGAATCAACACCTACTGATGTGGAAAGGCCTTTAAGACAGATGGTTAAGAGGAAAAAAAAACTGGACAAGAATAAACACATACAACATAATAGCATTATGTAAAAAAGAACCCTAAATATCTAAATATGGGTGCACGAGCAAATACATAGACATACATGTGCAGGCAGGGCTACCTACCTTTGGAGGGTTCAGGCAGAAGGGGTGGTGGGAAGAGGCTTGCAAAAGAGATTTTAAACATCACACTTTCAAATTTTTATAATAAAAATGTCTGTGGTTTACCCACATAATTTAAAAATTAAAATATACATTTGACAAGCATCAATGTGTTTTGAGCATGAACTTTGGAGTGTGATCAGGCTTTGGGGACGGCTCCTCCTCTGTCTTGGTTGTGACTTCAGACAAAGTCCTCTGTGTCTCTGAGCTTTGGTTCCCTCCACGCCGGGCTGGGGGTAACAGTACCTACCCCACAGGGTTGTTGAAAGATTTAGATGAGACGTGCATGGAAGAGCTCAGCGCCTGGTGCACTCTCGGCACTCAATGAACAGTCCGGTTAATATAGGCAATATTAATATAGGCATTTAGGAGACAGCCACCTTGTCATGATTTGGCATCAGCGAGCCTGAGTGCAAATCTCTGCCCTGACACTTACTAGGTGTGACTTAGAGAAAGTTACATTCTGAGCCTCAGTTTCCCCAGCTAGAAAATGGGAAGTGTAATCGTGCCAACCCACTGCCGACTTCGTAGGCGGTTGGAGTATTGGGGAAACAGTGCATGGCAAGCCCTCCGCAAGGAGCCCGGCACGCAAGAAGCCCTCCCACGTGGTTGCTGCGTGCAGGCGCACACACATCCCTGCTCGCCCCACTGCAGCAGGAGGCGGCCTTTCCAGGCATCCGGCTGAGAAACAGGAAGAAGGGAGGCCGGGCCCCTTGCCGAGAGCTACAGCCCACTCAGGTGCTTTTCCGTGACTCGTTTGAAGACATTTCTGATTAGTTTGTAAGGTGGGATTTTTGTTTGTTTTTGTTGCGGCCATTTGGTTTTGCTTCTAACCAAGAAGTAGGGAAGAGCTTTAAGAAGCTGATGTCTTCCACCACTTCTGTTGGTCAAGGTCACAGAGTGGAGGGGAGAAGGTCCCACTCAATGGAAACTGGGGAAAGAGGGGCTGTGGGGCGGGGTATGTGCGCAGGATGCAGGGCTGGGCTGAACCCTCCCCCTGGGTTCATGGCGGCCGCATCTTTTGAGGACTCGGTATGAGGGTCCAGAAACCCCACTCTTTGTTTCACCCCCTGTCCAAAAAAGGACAGGGCTTTCATTTCTACAGCCACCCCTTGCAGGGCTGGGACAAAAGTGTCATTTTTACCTCTTAATCTGTGTCCCGGAAGCAACCTGGAAAGTCATCTTGTCCAGACACTTTGTTTTGCAGGCAATGAAACTGAGACAGAAAGAGGCTGAGAAGTGTGCTCAAGGTCACGCAGCTAGAGAGCGGCTGAGCCTGCCTTCATGCAACTGATGGAGGAGGTGTGGGCTGAGGAGCAGGAAGGAAGGGACTGAGCCCCGGGGGAGAGAGGAAGGGACTGCCAGAGGGTGCTTCTGCAGGGGAAGGGGCTGCGGGCCTACGCACACCACCTGCACAGGGGAAGAGGCCCAAGCCTTTGTTTGGCTCATTCAGAAAAGCGGATTGACATCAAGATGAATGGCCAGCTACATGTTCCGGGAGACCAGATCACTCAGGGCAGACTCCAAAGTTCCCTCTTCAATAAAAATAATCTGATTGCTAATTGCACAGCAGCCAACTTTGGGGAACTCACTGATGTGGGACTGTGTGAAGGGTTAGTATGACTCCCTTCCTTGGGGAGAGGACTTACGGCCTCAAGTCAGCTGGGATTGCAGTCGGTGGGACGCATGTTCCCGACGTCACAACTGGGAAGCCCAGGGGACCCAAAGAATCAGCAATTTGTTTCTCTAGGACCTGAAAGACTACTGTGTGGTCTTTGGAGGAGGTTTGAAGGCTGTAGACCAGATGCCTCTAACGGCTTTGCCTACCCTGAAGAGTCTTTGTTTGAATGGCTCTATGGTTCCATTCCCCAAGGACCATGGGTGCTCCATTTTTCCCATTCAGGCGTCACAGAAGCAAGGCTGTGACCCGGCAGCCCAGAGCTGGCTTTCGATGCAGCTTGCTTGGGCGCAGGGGAAGGGGAGTGGGGTGGGGAATGGGACTCCACAGCGTCTTCCCGGCCGCCCAGCGCTGTGGCCTTCTCCCTCACCTGAGGTGAGAGGGGGTAATAGTTCTGAGCAGCCCTCGCAGCCGAACAGCGGGAGGATTAATTAACGCAGCTAACACGCTCAGAGATCCCTAAACGAGGGCGTTAGCCAAGGGCCAACATTATTAGAGTGATGATGGCTATTAGGATTACGCTATTGTTATTATGTTTGCTCTCTCAACCCTTAAATCACACTCCATCTCGCCATCGCTCGCATTTTATGTAATTATAGCTTATATAGGTAACAAATGGATATTTCTGCAAGCCTGGGAGAAAGCCTTCTGCATACATTAATTTGCTTGATTAGTTCTCTATTTCGTATGCTTTGTTCCCCCAGACCCCCCTTTCCTGCCCAGCTTCAACAGAAAATTAATGAGTTTTAACACCTTGTAAAAGTGGGTTGTGCCATGGGAATACCTCGAGTGTACTCCGGGTTTTAAATCCACACATTCAGAGGCTTCCTAAAGGTTATGCAAAGGTTAACAAACAATTAATATGTTGAATCAGTGTGCTGAATCTGTTTACCCAATCTTTGCAATCTAAAGGCCATTAGCCATCAGCCTCAACAGTTCACATTGATCTCTCTGTTTCCTGACCCACCCCCACTCTGTTCCATGAATAATTGGGGTGAAAAGAAAGAAAAAATTCTGAATCTGAGAGCAGTATATTTCTCTCAAAAGTTTGGGATTGGTTGCTACTTACGGCTCAAAACATTGAGAGTCTTAATAGACGTGATCAAGTGAGCTGAAGTTTTTGAGAAGACAACGCAAGGTGGGAGCACGTCTGCCTTTTTCACAGTGAGCAAAATGTGAGTTGGGCTCATGCGTGGGTTCCGTATTGAGTTCTTGCCTCCTGTGTTGATTCTCTCCCTTGTTCACTGGACGAAGGGGACAGAGAAGAGATGGGAGATAACTCCCCCCTTGGGGAGTCACAGGAAGGAGGCTTCCCACCACTCTCCAAGGAGAAAACAGAGCAGTTGGAACCCACAATGTTCCTTTCCTTAGGAGGCAAGAAGAAGATGGTGAGGAAGAGCCACGGGTGATCCACGCAGTGCCATTCCCCCACGGGGGTCCTAATATCCTGTAAGAACCTCACTACTCTCCTCTTGTTTTGGGGTCCTGCTGTTTTAGGGATGCTGTTGATGATGATAACGATGATCATGACAATAATGAAAACAGTGACCTTGATGAGTTGTGCAGATGGATCATTAGAGTCCGGGACACATGAGAAGAGCAGCAACAGTGTCCTTTCTAGCCTGGTCCCTTTCAAAGAAGCTAAATACCTTTGTGTGTAAATACCTTTGTGTGTGAAACTTCTTGCATGTGGATATTAAGGGTGGTGATGAAGACACCGTGCCAGGCAGTGTCCTAGGAGCTTTCCACGAATGATCTCATTCTGATCGGTTTAGCAACAGTCTGAGGTACATACAATTACTACCCCCATTTCACAGATGAGGAAAAGCAGGATAGGAGAATTTGACCAAGTTCACACAACTGAAAAGTGACGAATTTAGCTCTCTTTAATGCCAAAATTCATGTTCTTGAATACAAGATTATGCTACCTCCCGCAAGAGAAGACAATGTTTTATTTAACAAGAATTATTCACTGTCTTTTATCCTAGAGCAAATCAGATGAGTCATTTCAGCCCTCTGCCCTTTTTTCTTTACCTGGAAATGAGGGTATTTGATGTGTAACTTACAATAACAGGAAAGGGGAAAGTAGAGGTATCATAGATACCCAACAATCAGAAAATGGAAAAATAAATGACAGTGTATTGACTTAATGGTACATTATCAATCATTAAAAACAAATTTTACAAAGAGTTTATTAACATTCAAATGAGTCAATATAAAAATAATTGAATAAATCAGGACACAAAATTACACATTAGGTACTGCGTTATTACAACTACTTAAAACATCATACACTGAATGCTAAAGTGTTTATAGGTGAAGGATACTGATGTTTGTAGCTTCAAAATGCATCAAAAAATGAGAAGGATTGGTGGATGGATGGATAGATGGATAGCAAATGTCGATTGTGGAATCTAAGTGGTAGGTATGGAATTTCACTTTTTTATGTATATTAGGAAGTTTCAGGATAAAATGTTGAAAATATATGTGTAGAAAAAAAGACACTGAAAGGGAAAAACTCAGATGTTAAGAAGGGTCATTCTTATGAGATGGGATTACAGGTGGTTATTTTTCCTCTTCCACTGTTTTAGTTACTTATTTCTATATAACAAACCACCCAACACTTAGAGACTTAAAACTACATCCATTGATTCTTTCTTATATTCTGTCTGTGAGTTAGTGACTTAAAATAACAGCTGTTTATTATTTCTCCTGATTCCATTTGCTGGTGAGCGGTTCCTCAGCTGGTTCTGGCTGGGCTCACTCAGGCAGCCACACTCAGCTGAAGGGACAACCGGGGTGGGAGGTCCAAGGTGGCCTCCCCAACGCAGTCAGTAGCTGGTGGTGGGCCTGGTTCTCCATGGGGTCTCTCATCCCAGGCTTCTTCAAGGATGGCAGTCTTAGGGCAGTATTCCAAGAGAGAAAAGCAAAGGCAGAAGCTGCAAGGACCCCTATCCTCAGAAGCTGCCTAATCTTACTTTCCACTCCATTCTATGTGGATGAAGCAGGTTTCAAAACCAACCCAACTACAATGGGTAGAGAAACAGACCCCAGCTCCGGATGGGAAGAGCAGCTAAGCTGTATTGCAAAGGGTCATGATCCTGTGTTGGAATGAATCTGGGGCCATAAAAAACCTAATGCATCTACTGCCACAAGATGTTCTCAGTATTTCTACCGAGGCCCCAACGTGGCAAATAATGGGTGCAGAGTAAAAGCAGGCTGCTGGCCATCTAGGCAGGACTTCCAATTCAGCCAGCACTAGAACATCACTGACCTCCAGCCTTTTAAGAGAAGGCTGTGAATGCATGAATCAAATGGAAGAGATTGAGAGTAAGGAAGTCTTTGAAGAGAGAGAGAGAGTGGGGAACTTAGAATCAAAGAATTTGATCAGTGACCCTGGAATTTGAAAGATGCAGAGAGGCAACCTGACTCATGTGCCAAAATCAAAGACAAAGGGCTAGCCAGGGCGGCCTGCATGTTGGGGCAGCCAAGAGGCAGGGAAGTGATGGGAAGAGCTGCACTTCTAAGGTTTGTCGGTGTGAAGATACAGGTGCATTTCACATGCACCACCCATGGACTTCCTCTGAGAAAGGTGCCTGGAAGGGGGTGCTCCCAGCTGGAAAAGTGAGATGACCACACGGAGCCGTGAATTGCTGTAAATTAGCAGTTGTTATGTGGCCAGCTGGAGGAAGCACTGTCTAGGTAAGGTGAAAGTCCCCAGCGATACGGGGAGATGGTGTCTCTGAACAGTCCAAAAGAGCACCCATGGGAGAAACACAGCCAGAGGATACCAGGTGACAACTGTTCTGGTCAGCCAAGACCTTGCTGGCCCCTTCAGCTGGTCCCCATCCTTGTCCCACACTGGACGAGGGGGAAGCAGCCCACCAAGAGGGCAGGAGGCAGGGGAGAGTAAGGGAGGGGACAGAGAGGGGGCTGACCACACACTTGTGCCCACCGGCCAAGCTTGGGAAGGGAAAAATAATATTGCACGGGAGTTTGCTATGAGACTGGGAATTGACAGTTTATTACCTGAAGAAACAAGACTCTTAATTAATACCTGGGAGTACCTAAAAAGCAAGAGAAAGGAAAAATGAATCCACAGAGCCAGTGTGCAGGGGAAGCGGGGAGGAGCAAAGGTGCTCTCTGCTTGCACCTCGCAAGACCAGCTCATGCAATCCCCTGGTGACTCCAGATTTTCCATGTGTTACATTGAACTGGAGCGACTTATGTAGAGAGTGAAAAAAAGGTCTATTTTTAAAAAGAAAGAAAAGAGCTTTGCACCCTAAATTTCAAAGTTTTAGGATTGATGAGAGTGTCCTGACAAGAGCCTGGGTTGAGCAGGAGAGGGAGGAAATGACATGTGCTCTTGGGAATTGGGAAGGAGGTTTCTTCAAGGTTTTGAATCTAAATAAGTCTACAGACTTCAGCAAAAACAAGTTAAGTGGCAAGCTCTGAAGTCCATTAACCACTCTGAACAGTGGGATCGAGGTACCTTGCCCCAGAAGACATAATCTGGCAATTTTAGACTGGCCTAGCAGGCAATGTTACAATATGAAAGTCTTCTTCTGGCACAAACACATTCTTTCTTGCAAATTGCTGAGAAATGAACACATCCTCTTCCCAGGTCACAGAGGGGAGAGACCGCAGAGAGAGAACTGTTCACGGCCAGGCCAAGTTCTTTATGGAAATCCCCAGAGATCTGACTTCAAGTCAAGGTCTCTGAGGCCATGTTTCATGTCTAAAGAAAGAAAATATCACTTGGAAGGGGTTGTTTAAAAAAAAGAAGAAAAAAAAAAGAAAGAAATGGTTTCACTGTTTTAAAGAAATGCCAAGCTGATGATATGAAGGAACAAAACCAAAAAGATAAGCTACACCATGCCTTCTGAATCATTCGGGTGCTGTATGCATAGATTTTATCCTTAAAAATAGAGAGGGGGATGAAGTTATGTTTGGAAGGGCTGAAGCCGTCAGATCCGGCTTGCCCCGAGGCCAGCCGCTGTGCGTATTGATTGTGGAGACGACAGCACTGGGAAAGAGAGAGCATTGCGGAGACTGATCCAAAGTCACCGGCTCTGGAGAGGTGGCCAGTGCCTGACAACCAGCACACGGGTGACCCAGGCGCGTGTGAGGAAGAGCAGGCTGGGTCCGAGCCGACTGGGGCCGGTGGATGGAAGCACCCGCCGCCCCATCCCCGCCTTTGAAAGAGACACCGACCTGGCTGCTGATTGCAGGGGTGCTGTGTGTGCTTCACAGCCCTTTGCTCCCCTCCTGAGCCTGAATGCCCAACTCCCCCGTTAGATGCTGATGGTTTAATGTGGCCTCCCTCCACCCTAGACTGTGCTCTTGATTTGGGAGGAAAGAGGAGAAAGGCTTTCTGCAAAGATGATGCTCCCATTCATAATAAGTGGCAACAAGCATTTCAGCCTCCTGTGGCCCAGGCTGGTGCCAGGGTAGGGGTGGGGACTGATCACTTGCAAGGAGATGGGCAGAGAAGTCACCACACCTTCACTGAGAAGTGTGTCTGCCCAGACGCTGCTTGTACCGATAGAGGAACACGGTCAGCTGGTCGGCTGTGGCATCCCTGCCAGCGGGAGCTGTCCAGGCCCCAGGACGGATGGGGCAGCTCTGTCACTCGTCAAGCTCCCACCAGAGACTACTGCCCACCAGCACCTCAGCCACTCCTGCCCCTCCTTCTACTAGCTCTCTGTGGCCCTGAACGCTGCTTGTCCTCCAAGATCGCTCTCCCCTCTTCCTGAGCACGTGGTGAAGCGACAATTCCCGGCCTCCCTTGCAGGTCCTTGAGGGCCTCGTAACGAAGCTGTCCTCAAAGGAACGTGAGCGGAAGTGAGGGCGCCATGTGCAAGCCCGAGCCTTGGGGCATGCGGGCGTGCCGGCTGGAGCCACAGCAGCCTAGCCTCAGCCCTGGAGACATAGCAAGGCCTAATGGAAGGAACCTGGGCCCCTCAATGCTGTGTGGAAAGCTCACCTCAAACTGTCACGCGACAGAGAAGTACACTCGGTCTTGTGTGAGCCACTTGATTACTTTGGGGTCTGAGGTTACAGCAGCCGAGCCTTACTTCGCACCTGTCCCTGACCCCACACACACACACACACACACACACACGCACACGCACACGCACACGCACACACTCTGCCTTCTGACCGAGAAGGCAGCAGTTCTCACCTCACTGGCTCGTCCCCAGAGAGGGCGGGCAAGGGAAAGGTCTCCTGGAGGCAGAAACCACAACACAGCGAAGCATTCTCTCCGAGACACCATAACCTAAGTGAGACCAGAGGCCGAGCAGACAAACCCCAAACCCCGCTTACTCCCCCTCCTTTCATAATTATAATCCCATTTCCGAGCCAAACCCTGTCATCCCGTCTCGCTTAATGGCTGGTTTCTATTCTGGTCCCTTCTCCACCCTATTATCTTCTGCAATATTCAGGAGCTCGGGCAAGGAACGGGTGAGGCCGCTCCCTTGGACTGCCGCTCCCGTCTCTGTCTTTTTAAATATTTCAGTCGCTCCCAGTCCTTATTTTTGCATTTCGATTTCCTGTGGTACAGTAGATTTATCTCGGTCTCTCAATCAAGTTCCCCAGCTCGCCCCCCTTATCTTTCCTACTCCGGGCTGGCTGAAAATACCTACGTTATCTTTGCAGCAGCCGACTGGAAGCCAATCTACAGATCGTCTTGATAGGGAGTCAGTCAGAGGGAAAAGTTGGAAATGCGTCCTTGTCAGCGCAAGGACAAGGGTGAGTGTGAGTCGGCAGTGGGTGACTTTCTCTCAAGGTTACCACAGCGCGGTGCAGGCCTCTTCCAAAGGCGATTGTGAGGATTCTCCTCCCACGGAAGAGTCTGCCACTGACCTCACCCCTGTCCCCTGGCCACGGACGACCCACTTGGGATAGGAGTTTCCCCTTTGTCAGTTCCTGGGAGAGATGCGGGGAGCTCCCAATGGAACCCTACCGCCAGCGTCTGGGAGGAAAGTTCTCTTTGCTGCCTGGAATCCTGAGGGTCTTGAATCAGAGAATCTCTTCTTTGGCTATGTTGTTCCCCCTCATAGAGATCAGAGCATGGAGATGACAAGATAGAAGTCTGTCCTTGATTTCAAGATGATGGCTCCATCCTGAACCAGATCTCCAAGTGGCAGGCCCTGCTGAATAACCTAAGCCCCCTCAGCTTTGGTGACAGGTACTTCGTGTGCTGCTCATTTACTGGGAAAGTGCAGGGATATTCCTCCACTAGGCCACCAGCTGGCTGTAGTTTGTCACATGAGCATGTTGTCCAGGTGCCCTCTCAGTGAGTGACCCCACTATTAGTGCGCTGGCCAGAAGGGAGGGAGAGCGCAGGTCACTGTCCAACACCCTGACTGGTGGTCAGTCAACCCACAGGGATCCAGGCCGTGAACAACAGCTCTTTGCTTCGGGTTCATGTTGCCTTGTCTAATCTGTTCAGAAGCCACAGATAATTTGGGGTCCTGCTCCTCGAAGGACACAAGGCCTTCAATGTCAGCTCTTGGCTTTGTGCAGCCATCCCTGTCAAAGTTGGCAAGGAAAACCCTTCCCTCCCCCTTGGGAATTTTTCTTCTCCTTTTAGCCCTCCCCCTCCCCTTGGGTTCACTTCTGTTCAATCCCTGGCACATATGTCAATCATTTGTTCCATTGCATTTGACGACTCTGGAATTAGGGATGGCAAATTAGATATGCATTTGGGCCCTGCCAGATGGGCTCCTCTTAGCAAATCTCTTGTGTGTTATAAGAGCAGCTCTGGTTTCTTCTTCAGGGTTTTAACACTTAGGAATTACATTTATCTTCCTATAAGAGGGAACTGATCGATGTGGCCTAAACAAGATAGAGATTTATTTCTCTCTCACGTTATAAAGAAAGAAAGAAACAAAATGGAGAATAAGGCAGCCCCTGGGATCCTTCTATGCTTCTGTTCTTCCATCCTCAGCACGTGGCCTTCATGCACAAAGTGGCTTCATCATGGCTGCTAGAGCTCCAGTCATCACGTTTATATTCCAAGCAGCAGGGAAGAGAAATAGCCAAAGAGCTTCCACGTACATCTCATTGATCACACCTAGCTGGATGGGAGACTGGAAACTGTAGTTTGTCACCTGAGCATGTTGTCCAGGGGCCTGATGCTGAGGAAGAAGAGTAGAGTGGATATTGGGCAGGCACCTGGGAGTGTCTGCCACAGAGGCAGAGTCGTGGTGAGCAGTGGAGGCACTGGCATCTGATGCCATCTGTTTAAGTCCTTTTCTCCACTAATTGCCAGCTGTGAGAGCCTGGGCAAGTTACTTAATCTCTCTGTTCTTCTATGTCCTCATCTACCCACTGGGAGTGACCAGAGGGCTGACCTCTGGCAATGCTATTATAGTTTGATTATTGGATGGATTGCATAGGAAGCTACAGTGCTGTGGTGTATAGTAAGTGCTTAGTAACTGCTGGTTATTATTCTTTTTCTGCCTATAGTGGCATTATTGATGTCCTCAACTGTTAACGTGTTTGGTATACGCTTTGCCCAGAGGAAGAATTGTGCCTGGCCTCAGCTGAGAGTGAGGGGCGGAGGAAGCTTGCAATGCATCTCTTTAATTTTCCACTCCCAGGGCCAAAAGAACTCAAGTCACTTTGGAATGTCCCTTCATTGTCCTCTCCCTCTTCCCACTAGAAGGGCTGCGGTGCATTAAGTATAGAGGAGGTGATGCAGAATGATGCCTCCATGTCCTTTCTATCCCTCTCAAGCCCCAAGACATCAAAAATGCCAGCCCTCCCACCTGGTGGTTGTCAAGGGTAATTGTGGATAACCCCCATCCCAGGGGCAGGGCATCCCCTTGGCCTTTGCCCCAAGGAATTTACAGTCTACAACAAGAGTCAGCAAACTACAGCCTGTAGGCCAGATCTAGCCTGACAGCTATTTTTATAAATAAAGTTTTATTTGGACACAATCACACTCACTTATTTCTATAATATATTGTTCATGGCTGCTTTTGCACTATAACAGCAAAGTTTAGTAGCTGCAGCAGAGATGGCCCACAAAGCCTAAAGTTCTTACTCTGGCTCTGCACAGAAAGTTTGCCAACTTCTGCTCTAGGAGGAGAAAAAGAATGCATTTTTTAAAATATCAGCAAATGTACATAATCCAATGGGACGTTGAATTGATGTGTGTAAAGGCAAAGTAAAGGACCTGGAAGCAGTGGGTATCCTACATGGAGATGAGGAGTAGAACGGAATGAGGACACGGTCAAAGAACCTTAGCCTGGCCTGTAATGCTTCATTTTATAAGGAGAATAGACTTGGGTAGTTAAAAACTAATTTTTAAAAGAGTATATTGATTATTGGAAAGAGTTTGACATGCTTAACACTCTTATAGATTCCTAATAAAGTATAAATTAATATAACCTTTTTGGAAAGCAATTTAGAAAAACATATCAAGAGCCTTAAACATATTCCTACTCTTGGCCTCATAATTTCACTTCTGGGAATAATCCATCCTAAAGTTATAAACTAAAATGTTGAAAATCTTTATGCACAAATACATCCATTGTGAAAAACTAGAACCACTCAGGCCGGGCACGGTAGCTCACGTCTGTAATCCTAGCACTCTGGGAGGCCAAGAGTGGGAGGCGGGTGGATAGCTCAAGGTCAGGAGTTCGAGACCAGCCTGAGCAAGAGCAAGACCCCGTCTCTACTATAAATAGAAAGAAATTAATTGGACAACTAAAAATATATGTAAAAAATTAGCCGGGCATGGTGGCACATGCCTGTAGTCCCAGCTACTTGGGAGGTTGAGGCAGAAGGATCACTTGAGCCCAGGAGTTTGAGGTTGCTGTGAGCTAGGTTGATGCCATGGCACTCTACAACCCAGGCAACAGAGTGAGACTCTGTCTCAAAAAAATAAAACAAAAAAAAAAACTAGAACCACTCAGATGGTCAGACATATAGAAGTTAAATAAAGTATGATACATCCATATGATATTATATAGTAATTAAAGTGATGTTCACAAAGAGTTTATAAACAATTTGGGTAAATCCTAAGTGAATGAATAGAATACAAAGTTGTATATAGTTTCATCACAGTTGTGTGATTACAACCAAAGTGTACCCAAACATCACAGTAATTATCTTCGGAAGAGTTGATGATTCACGTTTCTGTTTTTTATACTCGTATATATATTTTGTTCTAGCATATGTTGGTTTTATTTTCATAATGGAAAACATGTGTATCATCCTGGATTCTAGGAGCTTTTGAAGGGTGCTGTTATGGACTGAATCTTGGCATCCTCCTAAAATGCATATGTTGAAATCCTAACCTCCAATGTGATGGTATTAGGAGGTGGGGCTTTGGGGAGGTCATTAGGTCATGATGGTGGAGCCCTCATGAATGGGATTAGTGCCCTCATAAAAGAGGCCCCACAGACCTCCATCATGCTTCCTCCATGGGAGGACACACTGAGAAGATGGCCATCTATAAACTAGGAAGCAAGCCTTCATGAGACACTGAATCTGCCAGTGCCTTGATCTAGGACTTCGCAGCCTCCAGAACCGTGAGAAATAAATTTCTGTTGTTTATAAGCCACCACGTCCATGGCATTCTATTACAGTAGCCCAAACAGACTAAAAGAAGTGCCAAGTGGGTTGGAGATTTCATGAAAACAGAAAAGAAGAAGTGGGTGTTAATCACTTCACATCTATAGAGTTAGGAAAGCAAAAGCAGAGGGAAGGGGGAGAGTTATACTCTATTCCGCCAAACTGACAGGTTAGAAGTGTGCTCTGTGTACATAGCCCAAACACACGCTGGCTTTGCCCTGCACCATCCTCTGTTGCTAAGGACCTGGGGGGGTGGGAGGTTGAGGGGCTAGCTTCCCCCCAGTCCACAGGCCAGGTTTTGGCTTCCTCTAGGAGCAGGCATCACATTCATCAGTATCACCTCCACAGGTATCAGCAGAGAGGGAGGGAAGAGGGGGTCAAAGACGGACAGGAAGCCTAGGGAAGGAGGAAAGCCATTTACTTTCTCTCGAAGGACTTTATTTTTTTTTTTTTTTGAGACAGGGTCTCACACTGTTGCCCAGGCTAGAGTGCCGTGGTGTCATCATAGCTCACTGCAAACTTAAGCGATCCTCCTGCCTCAGCCTCCCAAGTAGCTGGGACTACAGGTGTGCCACTGTGCCTGGCTTATTTTTCTATTTTTTTGTAGAGACAGGGTCTTGCTCTTGCTCAGGCTGGCCTCCAACTCCTGGCCTCAAGCAATCCTCCCACTTTGGCCTCCCAAAGTGCTAGGATTACAGGTGTGAGCCACTGCACCCAGCCTGGAGGGACTTTTGAGTCGCTGGGATTTCTGCCTTCCTAATGGTTTCCTCTGGCTCAGACGCATCCAATTCTGAAATCTGTAGCAACAGTATCTGTTTGGGCTTCTCTTCCCTTATCCTTAAAAAGAAGATAAGAAAATAATATCAAAGCTGGGTCTTCAATCCATGGAGTATGTTAGAAGGGCTCCAAGAGACCAGGTCTTCTTGAAGACAGGAAATTAGGCATCCAAATGGGAAACCTCTTAAAAAACAGCTACAGACTGGGCGCCTTCTGCAAATCTTAGCCCCTCGGCTTTGGGATCAGATTAACAAGCCTCAAATCCCGGCTTCACCCTGCCTGACTTGGCTATGTGCTCTTGGGCAAGAGAGCTGCGCTCTCTAAGCCCCATTTATTTCATTTGTAGATTAGGGCAGGGGGTGGTCTTCCAATAAATGTTGCTGAAAATATCAGAAATAATTTCTTAATGTGCCCCATGCAATAACCGGCACATTGTACGTCCTCATAAAGGTCATTCTTTTTCATAAAATGACATTTTATGGATACCCTGATGATGTCAGGGGCAGTAACCTGGAATCAGGCACTAATCTAGAAAGGCTGGTTAGTCCTATGTATTTTCCAAAGCAAAAAAGAATCACGAGTTCTTTTTACAGGATGTGATGCATTCAGCCTTCAAGAAGCAACCCAAATGCAGGCCTTCCTCCCAGCCCCACCCTGCCCAGTGCAGCTTTTCTGACCATACAGGCCTGAAGCACTCCCTCTCTCCGCTAGATAAGGACAGCCGTCACTGTCAGAGACATTCATTTGATAATTAATCACAAAGGGTCCTGTGACATCTCTTCTGTTGTTGAAACTGGTACATTCACCGATCCCTGGTACTGAACTTCCCATGAATTTGGGTGTCCTCTCTTCCACTAGATGACAAGCCCCTCGAGAGTGAGGCTGCTTCTTCTGTTTTTGCATTCAGTAGGTGATTGACAGTTGCTGCCCATTTGATTTTTGTGTTTGTTTAGGACTAGCCCACAGGAAGTACAGCTATACTTGGCTGGTGCAGGGTGGGATAGCCATGGCTCTAAACACATCAGTACAGCTCTGAGACTGGCTGCTTGCAAAGGTGAAGTGCAACGGATCTGCAGCAGGCGGGGGGCTTTCTGTGGCCCGCGGTGTGCGGCTCCCCTGCTTCTGAACACATCCGTGGGGTGGAGGGCAAAACAGTGCTGTCACATCTAGGACTAGATTTGTGTCTGGGGTGATGCCAGGACACTAGTTGCTTCCTGCCACCCACAGCTGCCTCTGGGAGTCCCGGGCAGCGGCCACCCGGGGAAACAGGACTTAATCAGGAAGTGTGGGGGCAGCCAGCAGCGGCATGGGGGCCACGCAGCTCAAGCCAAATCTGGAATGTTCAGAAAGCTGGAGTATCCGGTTCCTCCTCCTCCTGCATCACTTCTTTGCTCCCTGCTCTGGACTTGTGGATCCCAGGGAGGGCTAAGGACCAGGGGCTCCCCCCAGCATGAGCAGCTGTGTCCCCGCCCTCCCTCTGCGCCCTGGGGCGCTCTGGTCAGGGCGGGAGCCGTCACATGCAGCCGACAGCTGCGGTGTCGCGCCAGGGCCCAGGCGCCCACCACATGGCTTCCTTTTGATTCGGGCCCTCCTCTGGGCCGGCTGCTCCTCCCCTGCCACCAGAGCAGCAAATGGACGGTGGGGGCCTCAGAGCAGGGGCAGAGCAGGGTGGGGGAAGAGATCGAACCACCTGCTTCCCTCTTCGCCGAGCTTCATGTGACATTCACTTCAGAGCCACAGAATGGTGCCTCCCTTTTTTTGTTGCACCCCTGCAGACACACGAGTCTGACTCTCCAACTGGGAGTTCGTATTTCAGTGGTTCTGGTGCTTGGGACCTTAGAAGGAAGCCAGCTTGGGAAGGACCGTAGGGAAGAAAGACGCCGTTTGCCCGTCCAGCATCGGACACACGCCGTGCAGGGCGCTGAGCTAGACCCCTGCTAGCTGGACCCCAGGGCACAGCCGAGGGCCTTAGCTTGCTGGCCCCCACTATTTTAACTGCAACACCCCGAAGCCAAGGGCCAGCACCTCCCACCTCTATCCCGCCCCTACGCTAGGACCCTTCACCAGAGCAGAGGCTTTTCTCGCATCTCCGTAGAGCTGGCTTGGCCAGCAGCAGCAATGAGCTCTGATGGGGAATGAGCCGCGGAGGGGGAAGCCTGGTGGTCTGGGTGGCGGGGCAGAGGTCATCCCGCAGTCCAGAGCTGGGGTCGCGCCGTCTGGTCCACCTCTTGTGACGGGAGAGCACCCCCTGCTGCCCGAACCCCGCTGGTGTCGGGCAGAGGGCCGCGTTCCAAACCGCAGGGGACAGGGAGTTGTAGCCCGCCACGTGGCGGGGCCACCTCTCATCTCGGCTCTGCACCGACTTGTGCCTGCAGAGGCCAAGGCCTGGGCCAGCCCCTCCAGGGGAGCAGTTCTCCAGGGCGTCCTGGTTGAGAGGATGGGGCCTGGCTGGGAACCCGGCTGCACCGCGCATCGCCTGCCACACCCTGGGCACAGGGCTAAGGAGTAGGGTCAAACTGAGGTCATCAATAGTGCCGACATCACAGTGAGGGTCTCCGTTGATGATTCATGTAAAGCACATAGAAAGCTCTCAATAATAGTAACTTATTGTTATTGATTCAGCCGACACCGCTACAACTAAGTGATAAGAGAATAACTGACAGGGTCTCATGGACAAAAGTCAGAGGATTTGTTTCTTCAAAGCATTTTCATCTTTAAATGGATCTGCTCTGGTTCCATGGACATATTTGAGGGAAACAACTTTGCCTAAAGGGGAAATAAATGGCAGAGACATTCACAGAAACATCAACCACAAACAATTACTAAACACATTGATCAATGCCCCAAGCTGTACAAGAAAGAAAAGGGAGGAAAGTCATATTTAGGGAGACTCTCCTGCATTATCAACTTTTCCCTCTTGGCTGAATAGATAGTAACTGCAAACAAAGCTGAAACGTCTCCCATATAAAAAAGCAAGCAAACAAACAAATGTCCCTTGGCTCCATATCCTTCCCCCACCCCAAGGTCTTTCCTTCCCTAGATGGCCAGGTTTCTGGAAACATGCTCAGTGACTCCACTTCCTCTCCTGTCAGCTCTTGAACCCTCTCCATGACGGGTGTGTGCCTGCCCCACTGCACCTGCCCTTGTCACGGACACCAGGACCCCCGCGCCTCTCCTCCTGTGCTCCATCACTCCGCCCACGGATGACACTGACCTGGTTGATGGACCACTCCCGCCTCCTTGGAGCACTTCCTTCATTCCACTCACCCCTGTCTCCTCTTCCCTCTCGGGCCAGTCCTTCTCAGTCACCTTGGGCTGGAATGCTCATCTTCTCAACCTCCAAATGTAGGGACGCTCTGGGCGCGCTTCTCCTCCATTCAGACTTCCTCTCCCGCCTGCACTGTAACTCCCGCCTTAATACCGGTGCCGCCCACACTCACGTCTCCAGCTCCTTGTCCCTGACCTCCAGACCGCACATCCAGCAGCGCCTTCACCACCTCCCTCGGATGCCCCACGGCGTCTGACTTGACGTGTCCAAACAGAGCTCCGTGTTCCTGTCTCCTCCCTGTCCTTCCCTTCACTGGCTTCTCCTGAGAAATCTTTCCCATCTCAATAGGGGCAACTTCACACGCGCAGCTGCTCAGGTCGGACAGGGTTGTCTTCCTTACTGGTGCTCCTTCACGCCCTCCACCGATTCGCCAGCAAATCCAGTGAGTTTTACCTTCAAGATGTGTCTCAAATCTGACCACTCTTGCAATCTGCACTGCTACTCCAGTCCAAGCCACCGTGGTCTCCTGGCTGGTCTCCCTGGTTTTATCGTGTTCGCCTGTTGATATTTCCACATAGCAACAGATAAAGTCTCTTATGACAAAAGTCAAATCATGTCACTCCTTTCCTTAAACTCTTCAAAGGTTTCTCTTGTCACTGAGAAAAGAGAATGGAAGGCCCTTGGGTGGTCTTCAGGGCCACATGAGATCTTGCCCTTGGCTGCTTCTCTGAATTCATCTCTTATCCCATGCTCATGTCACTCAACCACACTGGCCTCCTTGCTGTCACTAGTGCCCAGCATGATTCTGCCACAGGGCCTTTGCCCTTACTGTTCTCTCTTCCTAGAATGCTCTGACCCCAGGCAACCATACAGTCCTTCCCTCTACTCCATTCACTCTCTGCTCATCTTAGCAGAGAGGCCTTCCCTGATCACTCCATAGAAGATAGAAACCCCACCCTTCCCTTTTACTGTGATGTATTTTTCTTCATAGCATTTATCACCACTTCACATATTATAAATTTAATGGTTATTTTCTGTCTCCTCCAACTATTAATAGACCTTAAGCTTTGCAAGAATAAGGACTTTGTTTTTTTCGCTGCTAGTTCTCCAGTTCTAGTACAGTGCCTGGCACATAGTAGCTGCTAAATAAATATGTGTTGACTACAGAAATGAATTAATTCACACTGGAGATCCCCCCCACCCCACTGGGAGGCAAAAGACCTAGGGCACTAGCCTCAGCACCAACTTCAGAGATGTATTCACATCTATGCTTTGCCTGTCACCAATAATCCATTAGACAGGCCCATATGTAGACCATGAGCAATAATGCCTCAGTCTTCTCGGTCTCAAAACTATTGATTATGTAAAAATTTTAAAGGTTGTGAGATTATATGATCTCTTCCACTTTGGGGTTGGCCAGTTAGATTTCATTTTTTTCCCATCGTAGGAGCAAAGACAAACTTGTAAAATAATCCACCCCAGATTTTCTCTCTGCTACATCATGTCATCAGTCTCTATCTCTCATTTTTCCAGTGATACATTCAAAGAAATGAACATTCAGGGTAATGCCAGCTGTGCCCAGGATGGCCCCGGCTATTTCTAATAGCACTCCTAAATAAAACAGGAGATGCACCTGACCTTGTAGAATCTTTGGAAGAAAGAAGCTCAATGCTTCTAAATCTAAATCTCCCTTCTTGTTTCACTGAAAGATCAACTGTAGAATTGTGCGCACTGCAAGAAAGCCCAAGAATATATCCAAAAATCAACAGAGGGGAATGGCTTAGAAATCCCCTCTTTCCCACAAATTGCTCCCTCCCTAGAGTCTATCAACTTTCCAACCACATGCAACATCCCTTTCCTGTGTTCATTTTGGTTAGACAGGGATGCTTTGGGGTAAGTGAGCCATCTTCAAATAAATAAAAGATGTCTCACCTGGCTCCCCATTCCTATTTATTGTGTAGTACCTTGAGCTGCCACCATGCAGAAGCTCCCCCACTGCTGATATGCACGGTATGTTTAACTTATCAAAACAGTGTCTTGTGTTATTCGCTGCCCTTGGCATGGGTGCAAAGCACTGACATCCCCCGGCAACCCCCTGATTCGTCTGGTTCTACCCCTAGCCTCTCACGCTAGTTCGCCCTTTTTCAGTCTAAGGTCCGATTGGTTTCTTCTTGGTACTCTTGGATCCTGACAATGCAAAGTCCTTTTCTATGTGGGCCCCAGGTCTACCCTTCTGGCTTCAAATGTAAATTCCTCTCCTAATTGTGACCTCATTCTTTCATTCAACAAACATTTGATTGGATAAACAACGATAAAAATTCACAATTACCATTAGTGTGCTAAATACTAAATATAAGTATTTACAAGGTGCCAAGGAAGCCTAGAGGTAGATTATGGGGGGCTTGGGGGGATGATATAGAAGATGGATTGGAGGAGGGGACTGAAGGCAGCTCATCAGTTGGGACGTTTCCACAACAGTCCAGGCAAGACGCAGGTGGAGCTGCGGTGGGTGGAGGGGATGGTGCCGGACCAGAGAGCTCAGGAGCAGCAGGAGGAGAGGGAAAGGGGCAAGTCCGGGAGACTCCGAAATTAGGGGCCCAGATAACCAGACACCGAGAGCCAGAAAGACGGTTTGCTGTCCCTTCCTCCTTTCTCTTGCCTGCCTGCAGGCCCCAGCTCCTCTGACTGTCCGCATCATATTCCCTGCGCCAACCTACCAGCCTCATCGTGTACCTCCCGTGACCCAGCCTCCTCATCCGTCAATGGGGCAGTAATAGTCATTTCCACGTAAGTGTGTAGTGAGGAATAAACAGTCAAGCCATGGGAAGGGCTGTGGACAGTACATAGGATGCAATAAGAACTCAGGAAACGTTAGCTGTGGTTACACTCATCGTCGCCGTCATCATCCTCACCTTCATTGTCATCGTTTGGGATTTCCCAGCCTCCTCCCCGGAACCACTATGCTCCTCTCCCACTTAAAGGATGTATCGGTGTGGCCCTGGGTCCTCTTCCCTAGGTCTATGCATAGTCTAGTCTGGTTGTTTTCCAGATCCCTAAATTTCTGCTGTGGAGGAAACTCTTTGCTGCAAGCCCTTAACTCATCCTCAAAGTAAATTGAATGAAACTTGGAGACGGCTCCCTCGGCCCCACAGCGTCCCCCTCCCTCTCCGGTGGCCAGAACAAAAAACACGATCAGGACAGGAACTCCATCCCCCGGGTGGGCGCTGCCAACCACCTGACGGGCTCCAGTTGAAACCCCATTGTTTCTTTTTCCACTCTCTGAATGCTCACAGGTGTCTGTCTGTTTTCCTCTGTTACATGCCTTCCAAAAGAAGGAGATGATCGGATACTTGCAAATATTTCAATCTTTTTCTTTTTCTCTTAATATCAAAAGAAGCAGGGGGTGTGTGGGGGGATGTTTTTCTCCTTCCAGGTGGAGTTTAAGTTGGCAAAACCTGCAAACAACTGCACTGCATATCCTAGGGGGATAGGAAAGGTGAACGAGTTGACCAGAGAACTAGACTGAGCTCTTAACCCCTTAGCACTAATCCCTCCAGCTCCACCAGGACTTGGAGAAGCGTTACAGGGAACCGGAAGCAGAGAGTCGCCAACTTGGCCACAGCCTGTCGTAGGAATCAGGCAGGGTCCAGCTTGGGAACTTGTGGGACCGTCAGATTAGGGAACCGCTCCCAGGAGGAAAGGGCAGGAATGACTCCCAGTGGCCTAAGGTGAGAACGGGAGAAGAACAAGGACAGACGGCAAGCAGACACCGCAGCCTAAGAATCCTTTGCAGCACCTTTCAGAAAGAACTCCAGGAAGCATTTCAGGAAAAGCTTTAAATAGGAGGAGATATTGTCTCAGGTGTCAGAACCTTTAAAGTTTATATCTGAGCGGGAAAATATTTACTCTAGAAAGTGTGCTACATGAGACAACGTCATTCAAAATTTAAAGACGCATATAGAACCCCGGTGGGAGTGTAGATCCATGCAAAACCCGTGAAAAGCAAATTGGCCAAATGAGTCAAGAGACATAAAAATACCCATTATACTTGACTCAGAAATCCCATTTCTGGGTGGGATCCTTAGGAAACCACTCCAAAAACAGAAAAAGATGTCTGCTGTGGTATGAAAATGGAAACATCCCATCTGCCCATTTATAGGGGAGGGTGAAAAAAAAACCAGGAGGATCTTCTTGAGAAACCATCTGGCAGCACGTCTCTTACGAACAGTGCATGAAAACACGACGGCATCTCATAACAACGTTGGAAACAATAGTTACATTCAAATTTGTGCACACTAGACTTTCGACCATTGGCTGAAGAGCGTGGAGATTGTGCATTGAAAAAGAAAATTAACAGAATAAAATAGATGAAGATGTATTTATGCTTGTGTCTTGACGATGGGACCACAGCTAGGTTTCTCTCTCTCTTTTTTTTATCCCCTCTCTTTTGTATTTGTCAAGAGTTCTTTAATGGGGTGTTTCACTTTTAAAGTGGAAAATAATTATGGGTCTTCAAATTAGAAAATCCATCAAGAGTATTTGCTCTAATATATAAATGAAAAGTTTTATACGGAAGTCATTTTTCCAGAATTTATTTCATTCCACTGAAAAGTCTATTGGTGCTCAAATTCTGCTATCCCCAGCATATTAATGCATCTTTGCTCTCTCAAAATGCCCATGCTCCCTTAGCTTTTATCTCCAAGCAGGGAGGAGACTGGGTGGGGCAGAAGCAATTATGGTATACATGGCTAAATATAGACTGCTGTTTACACAAGAACACCCAAAGGAAGTTAGGATAAAATCTTCCACTGGATGATCTAATTCACCTAAAATGCCTCATGCTCTTTATGGGCATTCCTGGGCAGATCTTATAGAAGATCTGTGTTCCAGGAGGAGGAAGGGGAGGGAGAGGGAGAGCGTGAGGGCAGGGACCATTCCCTTCAGGCCTACGGAGGGAGGACCCAGGGCCTGGGCCCTCCACAGCAGCTGCTCAGAAGTCCCCTCCCAGCAGCCCTTGCAAAAAGTAGAAACACCAATCAGAAGGACCTGTGCCTGACACCCTGCATCCTAAAGATATGGAACTGTTGGGGAATAACTGGGTGGGTATGAGGCAGGAAGACCCAGTGGTACCACCTGAGCTAGTGCAGGCGTAGGTGGGGAGGGAATTGTTGCTTAAAGGGCATTTCTTTTTGCATCCTGTTTGAGAGAGCTCATAAAAAAGGGACTGGTTGATAAACGCATGAGGAAACAGACAGACAAAAAGGGGGCCACCTTCAGAAGACCCCTGCATTTTCTCAGAGACAGCTCCAGTTTGGCAGCCTCCAAGGCAACTTCTTGGAGGATCCTGTGTCTTTGAACCCTCTGACTTCCTCCCTACCCACAACGCTCCCCATCCTGAACACCCATCTCACTTCTGCCCATTTACCTTGTGTTCAGCCAAAGCACCAAAATGTTTATAAGCAAACATTTAAGAGTATAATAAACCCCATGTACCTTTCTCCCAGATTCAGTAATTATCAACTCATGGCCAATCTTGTTTCATCTGCACCCCCACCTACTTCCTCCTTCCCAACAATTCATTGGAAGTGAATCCCAAACATTACACCATTTTAGCCACAAAGAGGTCACTATATATGAATCCAAAGGATGAAGTCTTTTTAAAACCATTGTCACTATACCTGAAAAAATTAACAATAATTCTTAAATATCATCAAATATCTATGGAATGTTTAACTTCTCCTGTTTCACAAATTATTTAAAGTCTGTTTAAGGATCCAGATAAGGTCCTTATGATTGTGATTGATTGTTATATCTGAAGACTAAGAGCCGAATTCTGAAAACACAAATCCAAATTTAGGGCAGGTGGCAGAGAACAAAAGTTCTTAATCTTAATATGCTTTGGCAGCTTTGTCTAAAATTGATTGCTCAATATATGTTGGTCTAGTAGAACAATGTGAGGGTTAGGGACACTGATCCCTACACAGTCAAAAATCCATGTATAACTTTTGACTCCCCAAAAACTTAACTTATACTAATAGCCTATTGTTGACTGGAAGCCTTACTGATAACATGAACAGTCAGTTAGCACATTTTTTTAATATATTATATGTATTATATACTATATTCTTACAATAAAGTAAACTATAGAAAAGAAAATGTTAAAAATGAAATCATAAGGAAGAGATAATATATTTATTCCATTGTGTGGATGATCATAATGAAATTAATTTCACTTTACATTTATGTTTATGTCTTTAATTTTAACCTTATAGATATCCACTCACTGGAATCTCCAACTCTTTTGCCATTTGTTCCATTAGCTCTCTTCTCAGTTTAGGATAATCTACAGATTTACTTGGCAAGCGCTCTCTACCTGCCTCCAAGATGTAGATATAAATGTTTCACAGTACAGGCCCCATGTGGAGTCCCATGGTCTGCTTCTAGAGCTATCCCTCCAACCAACAACCATTCATACCATGCTCTTCAGAAATATTAAACTTATTAACTATGAAATGTCCAATTTTCATATAAGTTTGAGAGTTGACATCTTTGACATTTCTCTTTGACACTTCTTGTTTTATTTTATTTATTTATTTATTTATTTATTTATTTATTTATTTATTTTTTGAGACAGAGTCTCACTCTGTTGCCCAGGCTAGAGTGCCGTGGCGTCAGCCTGGCTCACAGCAACCTCAAACTCCTGGGCTCAAGCAATCCTTCTGCCTCAGCCTCCCAAGTAGCTGGGACTACAGGTATGAGCCACCATGCCTGGCTAATTTTTTTCTATATATTTTTAGTTGGCCAATTAATTTCTTTCTATTTGTAGCAGAGACGGGGTCTCGCTCTTGCTCAGGCTGGTTTCGAACTCCTGACCTTGAGAGATCCACCCGCCTCGGCCTCCCAGAGTGCTAGGATTACAGGCCTGAGCCACCGCACCCGGCCTTCTTGTTTTATTTTTATTGTGAAGGTACATCCTCAGTCTTTCAAATGCAGTTTGGCTTATGATTATCTTTCCAAAATTTTTTTAGAGTTTGTTTTGTGAAACCATGGGTAAGTCAAAACTTTGAGTTATTTTTTAATGTGAGTTTCGTCGTGAAACAAATGCAGTGCAGACAGCTCAAAATATCAACAAAGTGTTTGGGAAGAATGTGGCTAATGAACACACATTACATCGAGGGTTTGAAAAGTTCTGTTTTGATGATTCTAATCTTGAAAATGAACCACATGGGTGACCTAAGACCAAGGTGGATAATGACGAGCCGAAAGCTGTAGTGGAAGGGAATTCATCTCAACCTACACATGAATTAGCAGCAAGGTTTGACGTTACTACCCCAACAGTATTGGACACCCCAGAACTCCCCTTGGGACCTGACATCTGACCTTTGCCTGGCTTCTTTCCCTTCCCCGTCCTGCTTCTCCCATTCTACAGATTTCTCCTGAGAGCAGTTTCTGTATAAATCACTTGCACCGTAATCCTTGGCCCAGGCTTTTCTTTTGGTAGAAATTAACCTGACGACAACATCCAAATACCAAATACCAAAGCATTACTCAAAGTAGATTCCTCGCCAACCCCCACCCACACTATCCACCACCTTCCAAACCCCAAAATACCGCTGTGCTGAACTTGAAACCATTTGACATCTAAACGCCTATGCTTGCATCAAAGAATAATAAGGGTTTTTATGCACTTTGCAAAAGAATTCACAACAAGGTTCTCAATACAGGGAACTCCACCTGTGTGTTAAATCAAATTACAAAATGTTACCCCCCAAAATGGCATAGAGCAACTTTCCAGAAATAACATATCCCATACAAAGCAGTGCCCCATATACCAACCCAATAATTGAGACTTTGAAATTCCTCTCTGTGAAAGCGGCTTTCTCCTGGGGCCCCCTGGCGAGTTTCTGACTCTTTTCCTCAGCCCCCTCAGTCATACCCTGAAGGGAGTTGCCATGGTGATGGTGGGACTGCGACCTCCAGGGTAGCTCCGGCTCAGAAGAAAGGGTTTCCCTCCAGTGTGGCGGAGAAGCAGGGAGCTGAGATGAGAACGGAATTCTCCTCGGTCAGTCGGGCAGACGTTTAACTAGTGTGGCCTTGGGGACTTGGGGCAAGTGCTCACGGGCCTTCAGAGGCCCCGCAGCTGACACTGGGCTCACCCCAGCGCGGAAGTGTTCACAATACACCTCGCCCTGCGCCTGGTTCAAACGGATGCCTGCACCCAGAGGAAGGGTATCATCAGTGAGGCAGGTTGGGGCTGACTGGCTCTAATTAATTTATTATTGGAATTCACTGCTATAAAGAGAATGTCACTATGTATGTTAATGATGCTGTTTTTATCCCAGCATCTAAACCCATGTAACCAAGGAAATAAGAGCTATCTCACTTTTGTTGAATTAGCTCGTGTGAATAGGAAAGAAGCCAGGGAGGGACAAATAGACCCGAACCCAGAAACTTGCCCACCCCCTTGATACAGAGATCCCGCTGAACTCTTTCCTCAGTACTTTCCCCCCATGCTGATCACATCTATAATTACGAAAATAGCCCATGCTCATTATAACAAGTCAAACAACACAGACTTTTAAGTTAATATCTCCCCTCCCTTGGCTCCAAAGCCTGTCACTTTAGGTAATCACTGTTAACATCCTGGAGTCTGCAGCCTTCCAAATCTTTGTCTGAGATCATTTAATAGTACACAACCTTCCCATTGTGTCCCTCCCGCCTCCCTCCCACACACTATAACGCTGCCCTTGCTACTTGCTTTTTGCTTTTGCTATTTAACATTGTATCGTGGTATCATGGGAATTCCTCCAGGTCAACATATATGGATACCACCATCATATTCTATAACATGTCAGTGTGGTAATTTATTCCACACTCCCCTATTGATGGACGATTCAGATTCTATCCAGCTTTTGCTACTAGAAACAATCTTATAATAAACAATATTGCGTATATATATATGCCATTATTTCTATAGAATATATTCCAAAAATTGGTGTTACTGGGCCAAAAGACGCATTCGTTTTTAATTCGAATAGTCACCTTGAGCTTGCTTTCCCAATAGGGTTTAGCAATTCACATATCCATTAGCCATGTGGGAGAGTCCCTGTTGACCCACACACTTGACAACTTAGGATGTTATCAATCTTTAATTTTTGCCAATCTGATGAGTGGGAATGGTATTAATTGTTGTTTTATTTTGCATTTCCCTGACTACAAGTGGAGTTGAGTGTCTTTTCATATGCTTATCGGCCGTTTGTAGTCTCTCATCTGTAAAATGTTTGTTCGTGTCTTTGGTCCTTTTTCTTTTTTTAAGTTTTGGTCTTTTTCTTATCAGGTTATATATTAGGAATATTATTTAGTCTCTGTCATATGTATCATCATTAGTCTTTTGACTTAGTGACACTTGATCATTCTTGTCCCTTCCCTGTCGGCTCTACTTGTGAATATCAACTTTCACCATTTCTTCTAACTTAACGGGCAAAGATGTGGGACCAGGGAAAAGCAGCCATGAGTGACTACAGGACAGAGAGGGGCCGAAGTGACCAGAGCAAAGAGCTTGTGCAGGGAGGCGGGCAAACCAAGTGGGACAGCATTAGCATCTATAATACTCTTTTTTTCCTTCTGATCAATTATTTTATTTTATTATGGTAAGAACACTTAACATGAGATCTACCCTCTGTAACAAATTTTAAGTGTACAGTACATTATTGTCGACTCTAGTTACAACGTTGTACAGCAGATCTCTAGAGCTTATTCATCATGCTTGGCCTATAACACTCATATCTGGTAGAGAGAAGAGAGTAGCTTCTCCAGCGTTCAGTCGATCTCTTTGTTCCGCTTTACATGGTCCTCCTCTTCTGGTAATAGACCCTCCTCCCACATTCCTTCATCTAGCTCACTCCTACTCATCCTTCAAAACTTGGCTCAAACATCACCTCCGCTGAAAAGCTTTCCTTGATCTGCCCACCAGCTGACCTAGAGGCCCCTTCTGTGTATAACTCTGTTCTAGCACCTGTCACATCACGTCCTGACCCGCTGGTTTCTTGTCAGTCTCCCTTCTAGGCTGAGTGCTCCCTTGGGGCAGGACCCCCTTGGGAGCACAGTCCCATCCCCAGGGTCTAGCTCCTTTGGGACTGCTCCAAAAAAACGACTTGAGCAAACCTGGCAAATTGTTCTTTGGCACTACTGTACCAGGAGCTGTGGAGGTGACAGAAGAATTATAACAGGTGATCCCTGATCTCAGAGGAATCAACAACTAGCTGAGACATAAGAACATACCAAAATTGAGACAACATGAGAGCACTTACCCTCCCAGCACATGAGAGCAATTACCCTTGAGCAGAATGTTAGGTAATTGAGAATGTATGTGTTCTAGAAGGCCTGGCTGGGGGTGAGGGGTGCAGGGAAGAGTCACGGAGGTCGTGAGGCTTGATATTGAGGGTGGCTGTGGGACAGGTCTGGATGTGGGGCTTGGAGGGTGGGTGGGCTTTGGGCAGCCAATAGGGGGGCAATGGGCAAAGGTGTGGGACTGGGAAAGGTGATCATGAAACAGTGCAGGGACCAAAGTGACCAGAGCAGAGAGTTTGTGCTGGGAAAACCAAGTTAGACAGAGTCTAGCTTCCCAGCAAGGAATGTCTGGGTCCTGTGTAAATGCGTGCTGCCTCCTCCGATCCCGCTGGCTGGGCGTGGCCCTCTGCCACGTACACCGAAGATGTGTTCACATGTCTCTCTTGCTAAATTGTGAGCTCCTGGTCTGGAGTGTGGTTGGCAGAATAATGCCACCGTCCCCGCACACACACACACACACACACAAAGATGTCCACATCCTAATCCCTGGAACCTGTGCATATGTTGCATTACAAGGTGAAGGGGAATCGAGGCTGCTAATCAACTCACTTTAGAACAAGGAGATGATCTGGATTATTTGGATGAGCCCAATGTAATCACGTGGATCCTTAAATGTGGAACAGAAGCAGAGAGTCAGAGAACAGTGTGACCTGGAAAAAGATCCAAGTGACATGGAAGGGCGTGGCTCACCATTGCTGGCTTTGACAATGGAGGAAGGGGCCACAAGCCAGGGAATGCGGGTGGGCTCTAGAAGCTGGAAAAGGCAAGGAAATGGATTCTCCCCAGACCCTCCAGCAAGGAACACAGCCTGGCCAACATCTTGATTTTAGCCCAGTGAGACCCATTTCAGACTCCGGACCCACAAAGCCATAAGATAATACACTTGTATTCTTAAAGCCACAGCAATGGCAAACTAATGTAAGAGGGCCCTGGGTGTGTGTCTCCTCTGTCTTCACTTACACACATAACCTGGCTCCATTTATCGAGGTTGTCCGTTTATTGTCCGTAAATGCTTACTTACCGAAATTATGTAAAGAATTCCTCCTGTCTGATCCCTCCCAGAAAACAAAAACCAAACTTGTTCAACATCTGTGTGCTTGTTGCCTTGTGCTGCAGATCAGTTTGCTCTTGAGCACAGGTTTTGTTTCTGCTATTATACATAACACCAGGGCAAGCATCTTTCTTCTGTTTTTGAAGCAACTTGCTTATCCTAAGTGGAATTCCTGGGTCAAGGATGGTGCATGTTTTTATGGCTCTTCACCCATTTAGCCAACTTACTCTCCCTGGAGTTCGCACTGCTTTACGCACCCTCTGCCACCGCCAGGCTCCGTGGGGGGCTCAGGCACAGCCTCCGCCCTGCTCCAGTATCAACTGTGTAAGTGCTGGCCCCTGAGACTCAAGTAGGACCTCCCAAAACGAGCGCAGATCCGGACATTGTGCCACGGTGCAGTGAGTGACTTCTCCACAGCCAGGAGGAACATTCCTTAGGGAAAATGCTGGTCCAGGAGGAAGGGACCTAGCTCATCCCTACTTTATTTTATCAGCAATTGCAATGACAACTTTCTTTTTTTAAAGAGTTGCAAGAGATGATCTGCTTGTGTTCAGGAAGCTGGTACTTTTCCAATACCCCCAAATAGGCAGCCTGGAAATTGTAGCTGACTGATCCAGAGGACAAAGCCAGTTGATGTAAATGTCTGGCTCTTTTTTTTTCCCCTTTGCAATATAATGGTAGTTTTTGGTTTTGTTTTTCATTGATGTTTTTGTGGGTTTTTTGTTTGTTTGTTTTTGTTTATAATGAGTCTTTGTTGATTTTGCTATAACGGATCATCACGAAAGCAAAAACAACATCGGTAATTTTTCCACCTGCTTCCAGCTCACAGGACGGGGACAGACCTAGGGGCTTTATCTTTCTTGGTTTTAGGGAAGAAAAAAAATCTTGTGACGACTTTGCTTGCCTCTGCTGCTGCACTCACAAGCGTCTCCTTGTACCTGGGTAGAGGTGCCTTTCAAGCAGGAGAGAGATGACAGGGCCCCCCAGAGAGTTTGGACTCAGACGCTCCAGGGAGATTGGGCTGTCCCTGTCCCAGACTCCATACGTGCACAGTCTGCGGACTCTGCCCTCTCCTTTTTCTCCCTTCCCTCTGCTCTTGTCCCCTCTCCCAGCCGGATGCATCCATGAGAAATAGGGCCAATGACGTCTAGCTCTTAGGAGGACAAATAAACGTCCCCTGCACCCAGAGGCACAGTCTGGGACACTGGCGGACCTAAGGGGACTGGGTTTTGCCTGCACATGTTAGATGTGAAGAATGTAAAAAGCCTTTGGACTTTGCAGATCTTAATTGTAGACCTGGCTCTTCCCCAGACCTCCCTCGTGACTTTGGTTCCCTGGGCCTCAGGTTCTCTCTCTGTGAAATGGCCAAACAAATCCTGCTTCTCAGGGAGCGAGCACGCGGTGTGCCTCGGGAGAAAAGAGCAACAAATATTTATAAATCCATCACTGAGGTGGCAGCTGAAACAGCTGACGGAGCGAAGCCCGACTCGGTCAGGCCCTGGGCCCTCCGTGGGGCCGGCCTCCTCCCGCTGCCTCCCACCCACTCCCTGACAGGGCAGGGCCAACCTCTCAGCCTCGCTCCCGGCAGGCCCCAGGCAACGTCCCAGCCCATGAATTTCCTTTGGCACTTTGAGGCTCCCCAAGGAGGATTCATGCGACCGCAGCAGGAAATGAGGAACATATTTTTAAATCAGAGGGGGAAGCAATGTCTTTGTGTCAGATAAGTGGCCGGGATCCAGGGCTGAGAGACTGTGGCACATTTCTCCTCGCAGACAGCAGGTGCTCTTCTAGATGTGGTTATGGCAACAAAATAAATGATGGATAATTGCTTTTGTGACAACTTGCCAATTAAATTAGACTCAGCAGAATAACATAATGACAATTTGTTATGCTCCGATGGGCACTAACATACCAATCATAATTAAATGCTATGACTGAAATAGAATACAGCTCAACGCAGGAATATATAACCCCAATTCCCTCTCCGTGAAACATTATAGGTTGAGGCTTGATTTTAATTTCGGGAAGATAATGGCATTAGTGCATATCCGAGTGGGTTTGCGGAGAGGCCCGTGGTGAGGGGAGATGCACCTGAGCAGGAAGGCTAGGCCTTTGAGGAAACGCCCTGGGGGCTGAACTCCACGGTCCAGGGGAAGAGAGCTCAGGAGCTGTTGCAAAAACAGTGCTGGGCTGGGGTTGTGCCTGGTCCCGTCCGCAGAACACGGGAGGCAGAGGAGGAGGCCTTGGCCAATGGCCTCTGCAGTGACAGGGCCTGTGCTGTGCCACTGCAAGGCCCTGACCCTGGAACATAGGGGGGCATGTCCTTGAATGAGGAGCCCAGGCTCCCCCTGATGAGAAACAGGAGCTCGGGGCCTACTTGGTCCAGGCGTGGACTCGGCACTCACCATCCGCAATGCATTCCCTCCGTATGACCGTCGGCTAACGTGGAGACGAGGGACCTACTCCAAATGACAGCTGCTGGATTCGAACCCAGAGCATCTGCCTTCAAAGCCCCTCTCTCCATGCTGCTGCCTTACCCGTCTCGCCACACGCACGCTGGCTGCATGAGGCAGCATGTCAGTCATCACCAGGGAAGGAAATGCCAGGAAGGAGTAGAAGAAAGAAGTGAGGTGTCTGCTCAGTCAGAACACACTGCCTTCCCTGACCCCACCCCGCCTGGCCCGAGCTGATGTTCACAGAGTGAACAGCACCCCCAAGGGGGGCCGTCAAATTCTCCCTCTGGAAAGCCCGCCTGTGAGCTGCTGAGCTAATTCCATAAAATGCTACATATTGATTTATAAGAGCTTCTCTATATTGTACATACAGTACACACAGCACGTAAAGGCTACAACTCACCTATCAAAAACTTGACCTAAACTGGATATTCTAGGTATTGATTATATATTCAAGTTTTAATATCTTTATTGATGTATGAATCCCAATCCATGCCAAAAAAAGATTTGAGATAGCTTTTTAAGAAATCAAGTGATAATAATTCTGTTTTTAAAGTTTTAAAGAGGGTTCTGTACAGATAAAAGGGAAAATTGAGATTTCTCATTTTCTCTTGAAAATCTTAACAGATCTTTTTGTAACATAATAATAAAAAAACAAGTCATATGACACTAAAGTGTTTAAAGTAAAAACTAACGATCCTCAATCCCACTCCCCCATGACGACCACTGACATCAACTTGACATGTGTCCTTTGAGCCTTTCTTCTCTGGCTGTGCCATCCTTTACATGTGGAAGTGGCCCTAGTGTTATTTCCGGATATAATGGTAGGATATAAGGGATTTGCTTCAGAGAAATTCATGGGTGGGAGAGGCAATAAATGGGGTGGAAACAGCATAGCCAAGAGCTGAAAATTGTTGCAACCAGGAGATGAGAATATGGAGGTTCATTATATTATACTCTTTATATTTTATGTGTTGTAAAAATTCTACAATAGATTAAATTTTTAAAAACACTTTTACCTTTTTTTAATTTTTAAAAAAATAAACTTTTAGGCCGGGCGCGGTGGCTCACGCCTGTAATCCTAGCACTCTGGGAGGCCGAGGCGGGTGGATCGCTCAAGGTCAGGAGTTCGAAACCAGCCTGAGCAAGAGCGAGACCCCGTCTCTACTATAAATAGAAAGAAATTAATTG